>JAKJMR010016343.1:16193-33922 GCA_024449315.1 Daboia siamensis
GTGTCTGTGTGTGTGTGTGTGTGTGTGTGTGTGTGTGTGTGTGTGTGAGAGAGAGAGAGAGAGAGAGAGAGAGAGAGAGAGAGAGAGAGAGAGAGAGAGAGAAACTGTCTAAGAACATGTTGGCAGTGTTTATCTAGACATCCCCGTCATAGGAATGTTTTTGCTGTTGCTTTTAAAATTAAATTTAGGATGAACTGTTTTCCCTGATCTTAGTGCACTGATAAACATCATTGTCCTTTCCAAAGTCTGCCATCATCTGTTTGTTGCTAAGATGGATGAAAATTCTTCATCAGTCCCAAAAAAGATATTCAGACAGGGCATCTTTAGTTTAAATGAGTACATCTAAATATCTAGTTTTAAGGATCTACAAAAATATGAGTTCAGAACACCAAGAACTTATCAGCCCTTAAGATAGTAACAAGCACCCAGAAAGGTTATTTTCTTTTTAGTTTTAGGAAACATCTCAGTGGCAAAAGTTGTCACAACCAGTTTGACATTTGCAACAAGGTTATCTTGGGTTATTTTAGGCTTTTGCCAAACCAAACTCTGCATAGACAGCAGCATAAACAAGAAACTAAGGATGGGAGGTTTAATTAAGGCCTGTATTCTGAAACACAATTTAGAGTTCTGGGTAGAACTTTAAATTATTATTTTAGCCTTCAACCTCAATCCAAATCTAGCAGGGTAGGGGAATTTGTATAATTGAACACCATATTTGGCCAAGTGTGATGAGACACACAAGGAATTTGTTTCCAGTACGGAAACACTCAGAGTACATGCAAAGCAACAGAATAATAATACCAATGAAACGGGAAGTAAAGAAGATAATTGTCAGGACCCACCCCAATCCATTTCTTAGGAAAACAAAAACTCTTGGAGTCAGCTCTAGTCTAAAAGGAATTTTTACTAGGACATGTTTGGTTGTAGAAATACAAGACAGGACCTGGTATTGTTTTACAGATTGAAACTTTATAAAGAGTTCCCAGTTCAACCCCCCTTCCCTCAACCCCATTTGGTCAGCCCCCCATCATTTACTTCGTGTCATCCCTTTCATGGGAAAAAGAGAACTTTGGATCTTTATGGTTATTGCCTTCTTTCTTTACAGATTCAAATGGAGACACAGGCCAGATGCTTTCTTCCCTAACCCTCCCCTTTGTTCCCCCAGTTCAAAAGGTTTCTCTTGGTCTTTGAAATAACCTAAGGCAGGCTGAATCCACATCCGCTCCTCCTTCCTCGGGAGATGGCAGAATCCGGGGGGGGGGGGAATAATGTTTTAAACATACATTTATGAATGTGATATAAATGAATTTTGACAATAATAAAAAGGATAAATAATAATACTACGGTTGCAGTAGATGGGTTAATAGACATTAGGCAGCATTGAATTAGGTGTTTAGCAGAATGATGGCATGAGGGGGAAAAACACCTGTCCCTGGGTTGCACCGTCCTGAGGGAAGGAGTTGAAACAATTGATGTCCAGGATGAGAGGGCGTTCAAAATACTGTTGGAGTGAAGTACTGTACACTGTGACACTGTGACAATTGTAATCAAGTGTGGGCTAGCTCAGGGGTGTCAAACTGCCAGCCTGCAGGCGAGATGCATCATAGTGAAACCGTGCCCATCCCATTGCCGGCAATGGCAAAAAAGTTGCAATACTTTGCGACACGTCGTGTGATGTTGCGAGTTTGACACCCCTGGGCTAGCTGGAGAAAGAGCTGGCTTGAAATTCATACTGAAAGAACAAACCTGAAGGAAATGTGAGTGGAGTGCCACAAAGTTCAGACCTGTGTGCAAAGTGCTTTGCAGATGAGACAAAATGAATGCAGTAGCTAATGGGTCAGAATTAAAATTCAAAACAATTATGGAATATTAAAGGAATCAGTTGAAGAGAACAGAATGATTTATTGATTGGAAGTGTGTAACAGAGACAAAGGCAAAATTATTCATAAAACTCAAATGTATGGGTAGGGAAGATAAGGATTCCCTGACCTGGTAGTAGTTGTTTCTCTGTGTCATATAATATATGTGGGTATATGCAAAATTATTTATTTATTTATTTATTTATTTATTTATTTATTTATGTCATATTTATGTTGTGTATATTAGAGGTGGTGACTCTTTGAGAGCTGTATGCAACGAAATTTCATTTTAATATATGCCGATTAGTGTACATTCAAAGTGACAATGAAGTTATTCTATTCTATTCTATTCTATTCTATTCTATTCTAGTACATATTAAAATCATAGAATAATAGTGAACTGGAAGCTATATATGATTGAGCAGCTTACAGTTAGCTGCATTAACGGAAGTATAACTTATTTTTAAATAATAAGATTAGTAGGCACCTTGGGTGCAATCTCTGAACAACTGGAGCACCAGTTGAACACCATTGTCATTGACAAATTCACCAACATTCAATTGCAAAAGGCAGCTTTACTTGGAACAGCTTATATTTTACGATGATGTCTTTAATAACCATCAAACATCCACATCTGCCTATCCCAGGTCCTTGGGAAGAATTTGACAGATGGACAAAAAATGCCCCAAAAATGCCCAAACCAGTCTGAACATCTGACATCTGTGATGAACCAATAAATTAACAATAAAAATAAATAAAAATAAATAACAATAATAATTTATTCTGTTTTAAGTTGGTTGTTCAGTTCTGACTCCACACTTCAAGAAGGATTCAGACAATTGGCATATATTCGAAGAAGAGGAATGAGGTTGATCATGAACAGAAGCTAAATCCAATGAATAGAGATTAAAGAAACTAAAAGTGTTTACGTTTGAGAAGATAAAGGAGGAACGTAACAGCAGCCATTCCTAGCTGTAGTAAAACATGGAAGGCTTTTGGTCTAAATATCAGTGAACATCTGGGCTGGCTAAATGCACATTAGTGACCAGCTAATTAGAAACCTCAGCAACTTCTTTAGATCTGACTGTGTGTCTCTGCCATTTCTTAGAATTTCAGTGGCTGTTAGGCCATTGCTAGGATGTTCTTCAATTAATTAAGGTAAGAAAATTGGCTTGGTGAAAAACCCTTTCATAAAGTACACCGCATGCAATTTGATCTTGGCCTGTATGTAATTATAGTCAGGTTTGTACAACTGCTATACTGTAAGAGCTATGTACTCTTTAAGTAATTGTGAATTGTACTTTGTTATTAAGAGTCCTAGTGGATTGAAGAGTCAATTACATGATTTATTCCATCAGTCCAAAAGAAAGTTGTATCAAGAGCTGCTAGCTATAATTCATGTCTTCTCTCCTTTTTCCTCAAGAAACAGCAATTTGTTAGGGCTTTACAAAAGCCTTGAAGGAGTATGTCCCTTCAGCTGAGGTTTCCACAATTCACTTCTTTATTATGGCTTTATAAAGTGACCTGGTGCTTTGATTCTACATAATGCACCAAAGGGAACTTGCCTTCAAGGGTTTTTTAAGCATGAAGTTGCAGAAGACATTTTCCCCAAAACAAAGGGGAAAAAAAGCAGTCTCATCCTATCCAAAGAAGATATTCAGTCAGAGTCCATTGCTTGTCTGAAATTTCACCATGAAGTAATTACCTCCAGCAATCATAACTGAGGTGGATCTTCTTGCACAGCGTTATTATTACTTAATATAGTTTATTTAACTACTACTTAATATATTTTATTCAATTTCAATGACCTTGGATAAAAACAGGATATGCCTGCCCTCTAGTGGAGAATTAAATTTCATTGATTTATTTCAATAGTTCTCCACTCATTGCTGCTTCAATGACTTGTCCATGAATATGTAATTATGCATTCTCTGCCTGGCACCATAGGAATTGGATGATTTTGCTGAATTCTTCAAGAATGAGCTTTCCCACCAGTCCCAGAAAGATCCTGATTTAACAAAATACACAACTTTTAAAGCAAGGTGTTTCAGGTGTGATCTTGGCATTTCCAGATAGGACTGAGAAAGAAGCCCCTAGGCTAGGGTTAGGCAACCTCCACTGTTTTATGACTCATGGACTTCAACTCCCAGAATTCCTGAGTCTCTTTTATGACTCATGGACTTCAACTCCCAGAATTCCTGAGTCAGCATAGCTGACTCAGGAATTCTGGGAGTTGAAGTCCATGAGTCATAAAAGAGCCAAGGTTGCCTACCCCTGCCCTAGGCTGATTGTGTTGATATCCCTGAACTGTCATGACTGTAGGTCTAGCTTGGTCCTTGGTCTAAGGCAGGGGACTCCAAACCTGGCCACGTTAAACTTTGTGGACTTCAATTCCCAGAATTCCTCAGCCAGCCATGCTGGCAGGGGAATTCTGGGAGTTGAAGTCCATAAGTCTTAAAATTGCTGAGTTTGGAGATCCCTGGTCAAAGGTAACCATTTACCTTTGAACTACTAGTTACAATTGCTATATAATTTGAAACTAGGACAAAATAACCAAATATGGACTGTTTTTAAACTTGGGGTCCCCTCTGTAGCATAAAGAGAAACCATGTGCCATGAATCCCCTTGGTTACCCACTAAACACCTTGACCTACACAATTCTTCATTTTTTTGGGAGGGAAGAAAGAATCAGCCTCTAACATTGCCTTGATTTTCCGATATGTCTTTGAGAACTAAATGGGCCATCTACTTAATGTTGGGCACTCATGATCCATCCTTTTATGTACGTGCCCACCTACTCAGCAAAAGAAAAGCAAAGGGAGGAGGTTTGGGAGGCAAACAGCTTAGTAAAACTGAACATGTTCAGCAGGCTGTGTTAGATACTGGGTTCGTGGCTTCAATGACGAGACGAGGCGAGTGTGTTCAGCAAAGATCATTGTTTATTGCTTGCAGGAACTGAACTGAGAAACAGGGCTGCGAATGCAGCAATTTATACCCTGGCCTTTAGAGCAGAGGTGTCAAACTCAATTTCATTGAAGGCTGCATCAGCATTGTGGCTGCCCTCAAGGGGCCTGCTGGGTATGGCCAGGGTGGGCATGGCCTACTGGGTGGGCATGGCCAGCTCTACATCATTTGCATCAAGGGTGCCTATGGGGGCCTGGGCAGGAGTGGGACAGATCTGAGGGTCTCTGGCAGAAGGAGGGTCTCTGGGCCATGGCCAAGGCAGTGGGGGCCGTTCCCTCACTGTTTCCAGGATGGCTTCGTGGGCCATATGAAACCACTTTGCGGACTGCATCTGGCCCTCAGGCCTTGTGTTTGACATGTCTGCCCTAGAGGAAGCCAATGGCAGCGCTGGAGACAGGTTGTCTGAGGAGCTGGGAGCTCTTTAGCCAGCTTCCCTGCTCAAACAACCTATCAGCAATTAACCCATGTGATGTTCCTTTAACAAGACAAAGCCCAATACATTACAGGCTGATTGGACTGAAGTTCATTGGTTTTCTCTCTTAAATTGGTAGAAATTAACTAAAATTATCTTCCCTTGGTTTAATACTAAAAGGTGGTACAGTACAACAAGTACAGAAACTGAAATACTGCTAAGCTTGTAAGCCGACCTGAGTCTTTGGAGAAGGGCGGGATATAAATGTAATAAAAAAAAAAATACGATGAGGATAGAAACTGAAGTAGGAAGCCTGCATTTCAAATCTCTTTCGTGTAATGAAAGTTCATGTGTCAAAGTGACAACTTTCCAGCAGGGGGAGCAAGACTGAAATACAAAAGCTAGCAATAGCACTCAGACTTATATACCGCTCCATAGTGCTTTACACAGCACCCTCTGGGTAGTTTACAATGTCAGCATATTGCCCCCAGTAATTTGGGCCCTCATTTTATTGACCTGGGAAGGATGGAAGGCTGAGTCAATCTCAAACACCATCAGGATCGAACAACAGGCTGTGGACAGAGTTAGCCTGCAGTACAGCAATCTAACCACTGTGCCACCAGGGCTCTTAAAGCTGATATATAGTTACTAAATTCCATCCTATCATCAGAAAACTGAATAACAAAATTTTCATACCAAAGCTGCTAGAATGACTCTGTCTGTCTATAGTCCTTG
Organism: Daboia siamensis; assembly: GCA_024449315.1. Lineage (NCBI taxonomy): Eukaryota > Metazoa > Chordata > Lepidosauria > Squamata > Viperidae > Daboia > Daboia siamensis. The sequence goes on from JAKJMR010016343.1 coordinate 22,164, forward strand.
ACTTTAAACCAGGGCTCTTTTCAAACTTGGCTCTTTTTATGACTTGTGGACTTCAACTCCCAGAATTCTTCAGCCAGCATGTCCACGAGTCATAAAAGGGCCAAGTTTGAAGACTCCTGCTATAAACCATTCATTTAGCAACTGTTTGAAGTTACCACAGTGCTGAAAAATGTGGTTTATGATTGGTCCTCAAACGTACCACCAGTCCTCACACATCTCCATAGCTTCCCTCTAGTCACATGACACTTGGCAACCAGGATGTATTTATGATAGTTGCAGCATCCTGGGGCCACATGATTGCCATTTGTAGCCTTCCCCTCAACTATTGACAAGCAAAGTCAATGAGAAGAAGCCAGATATGCTTAATGACTGCTGTAAAAAGAGATTGTAAAGTCAGGTGCTATCATGAGATGATCCTCTTAACAACCAAATCACTGAGTAATGGAGGTTCTCAGTTGTGATCGTAAGTTAAGGACGTGTTGCTGTGTTGCTGAACTTCCAAAGAGCAGCACAATTGGACACTTGTGATTAAGCTCCAAAGTTATTTAAAAATCTTAAGAAGGACCCCCTTGTTCAATTGTTATTTTGAGGTTGGATGGAGAGACATCCAAGTATCTTCTTCATAAATAAGATATGTATTTACAACCCAGAAAATCAAAATAAAGGTTCCTTCCCTGCCAATCAACAAGGAGTAACAACCAATAACACATTTTTAAGGGGCATAAAATGGATGTGATGGAACATTGCAACAGGGAAAGAAGGAATTCTTCTTCATCAATGTTACATAAAAATATACGTCTAATTACGAGCGAAAAAGGTTTGCTTATGATACTGCCTTGAAAATTATTTGAAGGGGTAGCCCATTAAGGTTACCTCTTAGTGCAGGGGTGTCAAACTCATAATGTCACGTGACGTGTTGCGACTATCGCAACTTTTTTGCCATTGCCGGCAATGGGGAGGATGCGGTTTCGCTATGATGCATCTGGCCTGCAGGCTGGCAGTTTGACATCCCTGAGCTAGCCCATACTTGATTACAATTGCCACAGTGTCACAGTGTACAGTTCTTCACTCTAACAGTATTTTGGAAGGCTAGCAGTTTGACACCCCAGTCTTAGTGTGTCTATTTTGACTTTTCATAGCCACATGTGATTCTCTGGATTGATTTATACAGCATGACCATAGGACATTCTGTTGAAGTCAATGGAAAAATACAACTTGAGGGTATATTATTATTTTTAAACATGACAAAAAGCTGGTATTCTTAAACACTTTATTAGTATGCAACATCACTGCAGTATCAGTTGTTAAGAAATCTAGTGTACTGACAGATGTCTAATATTTCATAATATAGTTTTATTGGTAGAAAAGTAGAATAGGAAAATGTATGTTTTATGTTTAAGATTACTTTGGTATCCTAATATCAAATTAAAAGTTAATACTTCCAGTCAAAGAATATAAATACCACAGCAATTTTAATATATTTACAGGTTGATATCATTCACAGTTGGTGGAATAGAAATGCTTCAACTGGACACATATTTGTTTTTTCAAGCAGTCATTTCTCCTGGTTGACTATTTGGTTAGCAATCTATATCCATCCATACACTTGTCAATTTTTTCCCATCCTGGATGATGGGAATCTGCTGGGGATGGAATTTCTAAGATGATGATCATGGCCTTATGGTCTAAACTCCACCTGTTTTGTAATGACATGGGTCAGCTTATACGAAAAAGCCGACAGTTTTCTTTTGAGTCTCCTTCCTTCAACCAATCCCTATTTTATTCTTTTTTTTAAAAAAGGCATCATGTTAAATATTTATGAGTCTTAATAATGGCTCATAGGCACCCATCATATACATCCCAACGTGGGAGACAGGCCCATTGTACTCAATAGAGAAACTATGTCTGGGATAGCATTGTAAGTTTGACAATCTATAATAAATCGACTCAGTGGTGGGATTCAGACAGTTTGCACCAGTTTGGCAGAACCAGTAGCTAATTTTTTTTGTTGCCCAGGCCCAGAATGGACTTCCAGAAGCGGCATCCACACAGAGACACCAGTTGTTCAAATATTTGAATCCCACCACTGGATGGACTGATTATGTGCAGTCAAGTTTGAGTTGACTGTTTAGTGACCATAAAATAGACCTTGTCCAGATGTTCTATCCCCAACCTGACCTTTTATGCCAATGGTGCACCCATCATGATTGTAATTGAATCTTTGGTATATGCACCAGTGCTCAGCACCTGGCAAACTTGGCCTGATGTTAAAAAGCTTAGTGCTATGAGACTTGGGTAGTCCTCGGGTAGGAGATTAATTCATTAAGTTTATTAAGTTTATTTGCTGCTGATCTCACCACAAAGATAGATATATATTTATCAGTTATAATTGTTTTTTTTTTTTTTTACAAAAAAACCAAATTTAATCGATACTTTTGAGCTCCTTGGAATTTTCTTGAGAGGCAGTCATTGATTCTTCCACGTGGCTCCGATCGTCACTCAGATTCCTCTCAGCAGACAAGTCAGTTTCAACACTTTCAGATGACCGGTAACTATCAAGCTGGTCATTCTGATAATCTTTGGACTGGCGACTGTCATTCCGGCTATTTTCTTTACTCTCAGAGGATTGGCTGCTATCACTTATATGGGCTTTCTTCCCTGATGGCTGCTTTTTGTTATGCTGCCTGTTCTTTCTCCTCAAAATGTCGTGTCCGTGATGCTGCTTAGCTGCATAGCGTTTGTATGCTCCAGGACTAACTTCAGCAGATTTTTTGCCTGTGTTTGGAACTTTTTTCTTCACAGTGGACAAAAAATGTCCTCGAGCTTCAAGGTGACCATTTTTGGGAATATGAGCAGCATGTGGTATATTGTTATGAGATCCGTGAGATAAAGAAAGGGCATTTTTATACTCAACAGCTTTTTCACCATGATATTCTACCTTTGTCTTGGAAGATTCTACAGTATTACTCTTCTTGAGTTCTGCAACTATTCCAGTACCTATCTGGAAATTGGTATATTCTTTGTTATCAATGTCTTGAAATGTAACACCAAATCTCTTTTGGCTTTTCTTGTTCACCTCAGGATCATTCAGTGAAACTCCATAATTGTTTTGCTTGAACTTGTCATGACTGGCAAGTTCTTTTTGAAAAGTTTTGGTGAAACCAACATCTTCTTTAGACTTTTCATTGGTGAAATCAACCTTAAGGGTACTCTTCTTGCTTTGTTCTTGTGCATTAGGATCTGCTCTTCCATTGTCAGAAATTCTTGTAAGGAAAGTAACTTGTCCCTTTAGAGGTGGTTTGGTAACCTGAAACCTACCCACAAGACTGTTCAGCTTTCCATTCAATGTAACTTGATTTTTGTTTGTTTTATCAGGATTAACCTCTTGATTTATTAGCCTTCCTTTGATATCAACTATCCCATAATCTTTCTTATGTTTTCTGGAAGGAATGGCTATTTCCATATGCTTGTTGGACTGCCCCCTAATTACATCTTCGGTTGTTCCATCTTTCTTATGTTCCTTGTTAACATTAGTTTCTTGCACATGGCTGTTACTAATGATATTGATGTCCACTTCAAGCTGGTCATGGGGCTTGCTAATTTTAGATGTATTCATTGGCCTAGTCAATTTACTAATGATCAGAGTGTATTCATCTCCCTCTTTCTTGTACACTGTTGCATTGCTAATGCTTTTTTCATTAGGTACTTTAATTCCACTAGACTTTGAAATACTAGTGTAATTGTTTCCAGTTCTTATAGGTTCAATTTTCTCCAGGAGCTCTGTAGAAAGATTGCTTCGTACATAAAGACGGCTAGCTAATTTGAAAGTTTCTCTATCATTTTTGCCCTTGTGTAATAGATCAATGGAACTGTCCTTAGTTTTCTTAGGCAAGAAAATCTCTACTTCCGGAGAGATTCTGACATCATTTTCTTTTACTCCAATTTTGACATCGCTATGTTTTATTGACTTGTTATTATTGGCTATCTCAGAATGAATATCTTTCTCTTTCACCATGACTTGGTAGTTTTTATCTTCCTCATGGTCCTTATTACCAATAGTGTCAGCATGATGGAAGTCAACTTGATCGGGGAAATGATGCCCACTTCCTTCTGTTTCGCCAGTAATATATCCAGTAGAAAATTCATTCCTTCTTTTATCTTCAAAAAATTCTGCAGGATGCTGGTCCAAATCCCAGTTTCTAATGTTCCCATGTTGTCCAATCAAATTCTGATTATTTTCAGGAGTTCTTTTCAAGCTGTCTTTTCCCATTTCAGTTAATTTTTTTTGTTCATCATTTGTCGCTTGTGCAGTTTCAGTAAGACTGTCAATCACACCTCTGGATTCCAGAATAGGATTGGAAATATGCACATTGTCTTCCTTCTAAATTGCATTTCCCCCAAAAAAGTAAAAAAACCAACAACAATCTGGTTATTTTGGCAAGAACATGTCATTATTTGGCTGAATGTTAACAGTGAACAAAGACGTTATTAATCATTAAGGCTAAGATGAAGTATAAGGAACAGAGTGCTGAAATTACTACTTCTAGTTATTTCCAGGGAAATAGTTCAACCTGGATATAAATGAATGAATGAATGAATGAATGAATGAATGAATGAATGAATGAATGAATGAATACTCTAAATGGCAATACCTTTGCTGGGGTGTGGTGTTTCTGTCTTTCCTTCCTTTTTACTTCCAAATACTATAAAACTAACAATTGTTTTGATCCAGAATCTAACTCTAGAACCCTTCAATCCATTGCACAAAACCAAAAAGCTGTTCAAACTTTTGAGGGCTACTGCATTGTGAATTAAAAACTACTCATTTCAATTTCTCATGCTTCTAATTTCTCCTCTAGCTTGCTAATTGCCTGTGTACAGAAGAATGGTTTCTTTTGTTGGAAAGAGAAAATGTTGGTTTAGGCATGTAAATCTCTGGCCTGCAAGCTAAATATGGATTTGGACAAAGACCCATTCAGTCTGCCAAAAACTGATCAGCTGCTTTCCTGCTCTACCTAAACCAGAAAATCAGGAACTTGATCACAAATTATAATGGTATGTGAAAATCACTTTGGGAGACCTAGCAAAGAGATGCTGCCTGGTGAATGGTCAGATAAGTGCGAGCATAACTCACAGGTGCACAGTGGGCAGAACGAGACTCTCAGGCGACCCTCTCTAAGTTCTCAGACTGTAAAGATGCTGGTAAGGAATTGTAACAAAATAACAGAGTTTGACAGGACCTTGGAGGTCTTCTAGTCCAGCCCCCTGCTCAGGCAGGAAACCCTATACCATTTCAGACAAATGGTTGTCTTCTTAAAAACTTCCAGTGTTGGAGAATTCACAGCTTCTGGAGGCAGGTTGTTCCACTGGTTAATTGTTCTAACTATCAGGAAGTTTCTCCTTAATTCTAGGTTGCTTCTCTTCTTGATTAGTTTCCATCCGTTGCTTCCTGTCCTGCTTTCAGGTGCTTTGGAGAATAGCTTGACTCCCTCTTCTTTGGGGCAGCCCCTGAGATATTGGAACACTGCTATCATGTCACCCCTCACCCTTCTCTTCGTTAAACTATACATACCCAATTCCAGCAACCGTTTTTTATATGATTTAGCCTTCAGTCCCCTGATCATCTTTGTTGCTCTTCTCTGTACCCTTTCTAGAGTTTCAACATCTTTTTTACATCATGGTGACCAAAACTGGATGTGTGGCCTTACCAAGGCATTGTAAAGTGGTATTAACACTTCACATGATCTTGATTCTATCCTTCTGTTAATGCAGCCTAGCATTGTGTTGGCTTTTTTTGGCAGCTGCAGCACACTGCTGGCTCATATTTGTACTTTCAGACTTGCAAGATTCTGCTAATAAGCTTTGCAGTAAAGTAGAATGATACGTCACCTAGTTATGTTTCCTGCCTGATCTATCTGGGAAGGCTGACATCAGACTGAAAATTCCCTTTGCCCAGTTCATCCTGTCTCCCAGGGCCATTTCCACACAACATTACAGCAATGGATAATAGCTTCTTTCCACCCCTGACTCCAAAGTTCCCAAGAGACTTTTTAAAAATCCTGAATGCAACACAAGGATGTGATAGCAGTGGGAAGCACTGCTGGGAAGTAAAAGCATTACCTACCCTTATTAAATTAGATAAGCCTTTTAAAAAAAAATCATCTCTCTGCTGGGGTTAGCTTTTAAAATATTTTCCCTGCAAGATTTTAAACTTTAGAAGCACTTATTGTACCTTGCCAGTCAAGCCTGCTACAGGTGAATATATTTTACAGGTAGCAAATGTAGCAGCTACTGTACATAGAAATTCTTGAATGAAATTATACAGCCTTGGCATAAGCGTAATAATAAAGATGGAGACAGAGAAAAAGTGTACAAATAAAAATATTATATTACCTTTATCTGTGTTTGATTGTTTGGCTTTGAGGAGGAATACATATAATTGAATATGTAAAACCCATGCTTGGAATGACGACTTTTGACTGTTATCTGGGGACAAGAGAAATCAAGCATTAGAAGCATTTTTTTTTTACCTTTTAAGTAAAGAAGAGATCAACCGTGCAATGCCGAACAATACTTTGGACTAGAAAGCATCAAGTCACTTTTCCTTGCCTGGATTTCTATTTATTTCAGCTTTGGGAAGGAGAAAAATAAATCAGAAATCAAAGACATCAATTGTATTATCGTCAGTACTGATCACAGATAAGCACATTCAAGTTTCAACACAAAGATAGTAGTTTTTACTATTTGTTTATGAATTTAACTTTTCTCTGATTTTTCTGGAAATTATTATAATCACTAGAGGGCATACTCTACATCATCTTTTTTTTCCTTCCCAGCCTTGGTTTTGTTGTTTTAGAAATTTGTAAAATAGTGGAAACACCAAAATATTTTTGTTTAAATGCTTAAATTTCAGGAGTTTATCAAATCTGATAATATTTTAGTGAACTGGATTAATATAATCTCAGATTTTAGGAAAGAACACAAAGTAAACATTACAGGTGGCCCCTGACCGATGGCCACAAATGAGCCCAAAATTTATGTTGTTAAGTGAGACCTTTGTTAAGTGAGTTTTGCTCCATTTTATGCTACAGTTGTTAAGTGAATCACTGCAGTTGATAAGTTAGTAACCTGGTTGTTAAGTGAATCTGGCTTCCCCATTGACTTTGCTTGTCAGAAGTTTGCAAAAGCTGATCACATGACTCTGGGACACTGCGACTGTCATAAATGTGAGCCAGTTGCCAAGCATCTGAATTCTGATCACATGATCATGGGGATGCTACAAAGGTCATAACTGTGAAAAACAGCCATAAGTCATTTTTTTCATTGCTGTTGTAACCTTGAATAGTCACTAAAGGAATGATTGTAAGTTGAGGACTACCCGTATTGCTGTTTTTATTATATCCTCACAGTTTCATTAAAATAAATAAATGTTTAAAAATCCAAGAAACTTGCAAATAAACATGCAATGCATTGTTAGAACCACGTGAAATGGTTGAAATAAATCTCGAATTCTTCAACTTTCCAGCTGCCACAGTAGCAAAACTGCTTCTTCATTGGAGAAGACCTGGCATCACTTTCTCCATCGCTGAAAATCTATTTTCATTGAGATAACTCAGAAGAGGTACACACATGATTCCATCTTGACGTGGTGGCGCAGTGGTTAGAATGCAACATTGCAAGCTAACTCTGCTCACTTCCAGGAGTTTGATCCTAACCGGCTCAAGGTTGACTCAGCCTTCCATCCTTCTGAGGTCGGTAAAATTTCCAGATTCTTGGGGGCAAATATACTGACTCTGTAATCTGCTTAGAGAGGGCTGTAAAGTGTAAGTGCTATTGCTAAGTGCCATTCACATGGAATTCGCTTAACAAATGCATTGAGTGAATTTGCTTTTAATGAACTGAGATTCAGAAACTGGGACAAAGTGTTGAAATGTATATTTTTCTTTCTCTCTTGTTTGCCTGTACAGACTCGTGCAGTTGTATGGAAGTTACAGCAAAGTTACCTCCAAAAGCTACTTTTGACTCTGTCCTGAAGTCACGGCTGCTGCAGCATCCCAGTAGACATTCACCCTTATAACCTACTGCAACGATGCTGAGTGCCCCACCCGGCTCCCACCGCATCCCTCTCTACTGGGTCTCCACAGGCATTAGACCTATTTTCCATTCCACTAGGCTCCACACCCTCCTCTTCACTTAATTTTTATTTTTATTTATTTATTTTATTTTAATTCCATTTATATCCCACCCTTCTCCGAAGACTCAGGGCGGCTTACAAGCTTACAAGATCTTTTCATAGATCTCTGAATCTCTGGGGGAGGGGAAAACCTGCGGGGAGCCAATGTGGGGAAAAGGAGGTCCAAGGGCTATGGGGACCCCAAGGGAAAGGAAGGGAAGCATGGGATGTCTCAGAGGTTATGGGAGGCATTGGGAAGCCCAGGCCAGTAGGCCTGGGCCTGAACTAGTCTCCAAGGGTCTCCCCCACCCTGATGCGCCTCTGCTCTGCTTAACAATCCATATGGTCATTTAACCATTGCATCAGGGAGAGCAAGGAGTGGAACTCATTAAGTGAGGCCATGTAACGGCTATCAATCCTTGCTACCATAATGGGCAGCCTCCGTTATGCTTGCATCAAGGACTCTCTTGCATTTCTTCATTACCAAGAAATAGAGGAAACTATAGTTTTGTCACAGTGATTGTTATGGTTACCTGATGTTCCCCAATACATCTCTGCTTTCCCTTCCTGTGATGGGTCTGAAGCTCCTGGAAGAAAATGGCGGAGACCCAGAATGACAAATTGTTCATCCTCAAAGTTAATAACTTCATCTCTAATGCTAAAGCTAAGGTGCACAAATTTTGGAGGGCTGAGATAATATGCTACAAAAGTTGGGTGTGACCAGGAGAAAAAAAATTGGACGGCGTCAGAATAAAAATAGAACTTGATTCAGTTTCAAGGTAAATTAAGGAAACTTCCATCCTATACTTTTAGCATTCCATCAACCCTCACAAAACAATCTGAAGCCCCCTTGCAATCCTCTGAATGTCTATTTCAACTGCTGAACTTAACATGGAGTGAACCTTTCAACCTAATTAATGCTAAAAAGGTAAAGGTAAAGGTTCCCCCACACATGCGTGCTAGTCATTTCCAACTCTAGGGGCCGGTGCTCATCTCCGTTTCAAAGCCGAAGAGCCAGCCTTTGTCCGAGGACGTCTCCGTGGTCATGTGGCCGGCATGACTAGACACCAAAGGCGCATGGAATGCTGTTACCTTCCCACCGTAGTGGTCCCTATTTTTCTACTTGCATTTTTACGTGCTTTCGAACTGCTAGGTTGGCAGAAGCTGGGACAAGTAACAGGTGCTCACTCTGCTATGCGGCACTTGGGATTCGACCCGCCAAACTGCTGATCTTCTGATCAACAAGCTCAGCATCCTACCACTAATCAGTTTAGGAGACTGCAAAGAATATTATTTAATCAATGTTTTGCTTCTAGCTATTGACAGTCTTGGAACAAGAAAAATCCTATTATATTAACCTCCCTACCTCCAAAAAAGGAAATGAGAAAAAAATGGCTTACAAACACACACACACAAACAAACACACCATCTATACATTTTCAGTACATGTATCTGTCTGGTCATCTGCAAATAAACCAAGTCTGCACTTTTATATAAGAACACACATTGCACAGATGCTATCCTTCTTCATTCAAAAGCATCTTGCAAGCTGTGATATTGAAACTATTGAATCTAGCAGCTGGAAGGCAGAATAAGGAAATGGAAAAATGGCCAATTATAAGTTCATCAGAGTCATAGTGAAGGTGTTGATCTGGGAATAGGGAGATCTAGGTGTAGTCTACTCTCATTTGTGGAAGCTTATGGGGTGAGTCTGGGTGACTTGTCCTCAAAGAGAAAAATAGGTCTGGCATTACATTCAGATAACTTCATGCCGAATAAAAATGCTATAAAGATGCTATTATTGCTGCAACACTGCCAGTTTTTCTCTGGGTTTTCAACTACTACAGAGCTAGAAATAAGTCATTTTTGGCATTCTAAACTAATCAAAATTAAGAGGTTGGTCAGGTCTGGACCCACTTCTGAACTCTTCAAGGCTCCTTTGTAAAGATACCCTACATTTAAGTATTAAATTCTGTTCATATGTCTAGTTTATATGAATTTAATAATTATAATCTATAATAATTATAATTTATAATAATTTAATAATTATAATCTCTAGTTACAACCTGGCAGAAAATTTGGAGAGAGAGAGAGTGGGTGAGAGAGAGAGAGAGAGAGAGAGAGGGAGAGTGCGCAGGGTAATGTAGTGGCTAAGGTGTTATGGTCTGGATTGGTACTTTTTCTGAGTGATTTAGGGCTTGTCATTTTCTGCCAACTGTAGACTGGGAACACATCTGTCTACCAACCTATAGAAGATGACTATGCTGAGCCCAAGGATGAGATCAAACGTATTATCAGTTTAGAGTCTCTATGCCCCATAAGAGAACTAAGTTCACACACCACCACCCCTTGAAGTCCGTTGACTCTTATCTGGCACCAATCTGACTTGAATGTTAGTAGTTTAGATTCTTGTGTATTGATAGCATGAAATAAACTTGTAATACTCTATCCTGTTTTTTTGCATCTGACACAACCTACATTTGACCAGCATGATAGACTAAAGCCCATAACTCTTAATGAAGAGGCCTTCATCTTGTAATGGCTTGATTTTGGCTGAACCACATGTTCTGAAGGACACATTTGCAAATCTTTTTCTCTTTTTCTCCATTTTTTTTTTTTGAGAAGGCTTCTCTTTTTTTCTGCATGCTGACATAGTTTTCCTGTTAATATTCTTGGTTGAAAGAAGGGATGGAGAATTCCCTGCAACCATCATCATCTGATGGTATTTCCCCCACGTATTCTCATTATTGCACAAATATTATTTCAATCTTGTATCAGCCTTGATGTCCTTCAGATATATTACATTACAGTTGGACCATTGTCCTCTTTTAATCAGTGGACACTTACAATGGAAGTTATCATAGATGGACACAGAAATCTTAGTTCATATATCTAACAGAGTTTGCAGGATAAATGTAAAGAAGTCTATTGGTCTATTGTCTATAAACCAGACAAATTTTTCACAAGTATGCTTAGCACTGCAGCTTAAAATTCCATATACTTACTGACTGAGTCCAAGCGAGGCTACAGAAGCAAAGATACAGCAGGACAGCCTTCATGTTAAGAAATCTCTAGGGATAAAGAAAAATAAAAAAATACTGTTTACCGTTTCATGTTAGCTAGCTAGCTAAATCCAGGGTGTTTTCATTTTTCTATTTAAGCATCACTAGCATGCAATTTCTTCTTTGGTTAAACTAATTCAACAAGGCAAGTGAATCCACATATAAACCGAATTAGTTTGCAAGCTAAGGAGTCCAATTCTACATGTATTCATTGACTTCTTGCATCTTCAAGTGACTTTTTCTGCATTTACAGGTCCTTACAACTTTTAACCTGTGCATGGTAAGATAAGTGAAGAAGCCATGGCTATCTAAAGAGCATCTGATATTTTCCATCACTAAGTGGGGATTTGACACATACATCACTGTCTCTAATTATTTGGTTCACAACAGCATATTAAATCCCTTTGCCTGAAATGGTATAGGGTTTCCTGCCTGAGCAGGGGGTTGGACTAGATGACCTCCAAGGTCCCTTCCAACTTATTATTATTATTATTATTATTATTATTATTATTATTATTATTATT
>JAKJMR010016343.1:33932-52465 GCA_024449315.1 Daboia siamensis
TTATTATTATTATTATTATTATTATTATTATTATTATTATTATTATTATTATTATTATTATTAACTGTTTCACATCACAAAGATTGCTGTAAATTAGAGGTTTGAACTACAGTTTGTTTTATGTCGGATACCATTTTACATGTACTCCATGGGTTGGATTCAGATGATCAGGGCAATTGTATGCATTGGCTACCTAGGTAGGCATGCACAGAATTGCTTAAGCTATATAACTCATCAATATTTGACAGAAATATTTGTCTATTTTGGGAACAAGCAGTCTGATATCTTCCAAAACCCACTGAATTCAATATTCTCTATGTCAGCCAGTATAGCTAATAGGGGAAGTTATAATCATAAATCTCAAGACATAAACTGATCTTCCCCTGCTTCAGATTATTGAAATTCACAAAATTGGCCAATTGCAATTGCATAGATCAATAATAAACAATAAACACTAAAAGCGCATAACTGACCCCTTTTATAACATTTATATATACAACTTTTATGTTTTTATGTCTTACTTGTACATTGCCCAGGGTTGTTCTGTTTCTAAATGTGATAAACAAACAAACAAATCGCCCACTTGAATTACTCGATTGAGGTGGGTGACTATAGAAATTGAATAAATAAATAATAAAATAAACAAGTACATAAAATTGTGGAGTTGTTGAAGAAAATAATTATTCAGACTGCAGTCCTATACATACTAATTTGGTAGTAAAGATTACTCACACTAGTGGGAGTTTGTTTTAGTATTCCCTTTAAGGATTAAATTCCTAATCTCATAAAACCTGCCCACATTAAGCTGCATCCACTAACAGCTTGAACATATCTTAGCAAAATGTTAACAACATTTTAAGTGAATGAAAATCTAAAATATCACAAACCCTCCAACATAAATCATACCAGCAACAAAATAAATACTTAACCAGTAGCAATTAGATTCATTATACCATCAGATAGTCGAAAGCATTTTCTCAAACCCCAAATACAACATTGAACAAATACAACAAATGACCTATGAAATGCTGATAGAAGTTTATTGACATTTATATAATACTATAAAGAGTAACATATTTTCTCAGATTCTATTTATCCTTCTATTAACCTTGCATGCACTATTCACAGAAAAATGTTTGGATGCAACTTCTCTCAACACATGCTTTGGAGTTCATATCCCTTCTTTTTTAATATACATAATTAGTAGCAGCTTGGACTTGATGATAATTATAGTCCAATGCATGGTTGTGTTTAGAGGAAGGTTAGGATTCCAACAGTGAACTGACATTGCTTTAAAGGCAATTCAGCTCCTTCTAGCAAAATATCCATTTAATCAATCTGAGTAATTTAATCAAGTTAATCCCTAGTTCAAGTTCCTTTTAATCAGCATTCAAGATAGTCCAAATTACTCAGATTGATTAAATGGAGATGCAGAAAAACAGATTGCGCTTAGCCTAATCAAAGGAGAAACAGCTTTTTGTAGGACAGAAGGAACAAAGATGTTACCTCCTCTTTCTGAAGACCTCCAGCAGTTGTTTGGAGTTGTTTGCACACCTTGTTGAAGTTTAAATTATAACAGCAAAGCTCAATCTGGCTACTTTTAGCACTTGCCCACAGATAACTGGGGGAGGGTCAATTTTAACCTAAAAAAGGTTTTGTGGTGGAAGACAACCACCTAATGTTCCATCTGGTTGAATAAACAAAAGGCAGGTTATAAATATCTATTGTACAGCTTGAGAGGCTTTATTGTAGGAATAGCAGTTGGGGTAGAATTTAATATCGTAGCAGAACTATGTGTCAATGCTGCAAACATTGATATGTTTTTGCACTGACAATACAAGAGACAGCTTTTTCTTTAAGGGAAAATTGCAGTACTTAGTACAATGGAAGGGATACCCATTGTCTGAAGCCATTTGGGTGAAATCTAGTGATGTGAAAGCTGACAAACCTATCAAAAAGTTTTATGACAAACACCCAACAAACCAAAAGTCAGCTCTTAACTTGTGTTTGTTTACATTATGGGATCTGTTCTTTTTGTAAGGGGGGGCGGATGTCAATGCTGCAAACATTGACATGTTTTTGCACTGACAGTATAAGAGACAGCCTTTTGTTTAAACTGCTTCACTTTGAATCTTGAAGGGAGGGAATTTTCTAACAACTATTTTGAGAAGATTAGAAAAGCCCACATACAGAATAGGAGGTGAGACCTCATATGTAAAACTAATTGGATAATGTGATTTATGACGTGTAGATAAGGGCAGCGATTGGGTGTGTGTTACAATGGGTTTGGGGGGAGGAGATTTCAAATTCTGGCATACCTCCATGAGTGCCGATGTTTCGTTTCATTACTAAGACTTTTTAGATAAATAATATGCCTGCAATTTGTTTGAATTGTCTCATTCATTAGAACCATGCCACTATGCTTAAAAGAAGAGAGAGGAATGCCACTAAAAATAGTAGGCCTGCATCATGACTTTGGCTAGTGACTTTCTTTCAGCCCAACTCATCCCAAAGGGTTGTTGTTGAGAAAATAGGAGAAAAAAAGGAGCATTAGTTAGATCTTGAGTTATTTAGAAAAATAAATAAATAAATAAGGATAATAATAAATAAGTAAAAAGTCTTTGTGTAAGAACAAAATACATTGAGCGATGCATGTTTCTTTTTTCCCATCTCATTTCTCTTGCTGGATGCAGAGAAAGCAGTTGTTGCTGTAAGATATAGAACAGGGGTCTTCAAACTTGGCCCTTTTATGACTTGTGAACTTCAACTCCCAGAATTCCTCAGCCAGCATGCCTGGGTCACTTGAAAAAAGGTACAATTCATTGTGGTATCTTCTTGGAACGGTTGAAAGGACTGCGTTGTAGACAGGGGACAGGTGGTGTCTTATCCCTCCCCGTCTGTTGAGACAGGGCTGCTCAGCGATAACATAAGTGACCCCTTTTAGCTCTCTTTCGTAAAAATAAAAATAAAATAAATGGCCTCTCATAAAAGAGGCCATCTATATTAATACTGAACAGCCCTCTCTCAACAGAGGGAGAGGGATAAGACAGTCCTATTGCCTTTTGAAAAAGCATGTAGGTTCTTCCTGATTTACTGGGCTGTAACTGATATAAAGCACAAAAGGAATTTAGGCTAACAAGGGGAGTGAAATGCAATGAAAAAGACTTTTGTTTTTTTTCATATGTCAGCTGTAAAAGAAAGAAGGGTATGACTGGGCCTGTTAGGAAATAATAGCTGGATAATAATAGGAGAGAGTGAAAAGGTTGACTTCTTCAGTTCTTATTTACTTCAGTCTTCTTTCTGAACTAAGCAGAACCCCTAAAAAATGAAGGAGCGGAAAACCAAAGTAAAGAATTCATGGCTAACAAGTATGAGTTTGAGACTCTAGGATCAAATTGGTTACATCTGAGAGTCCTGAAGGACTTTGTAGATCTCATCTTGGATCCCTTTTGTCACATTTGTCACAGTTTCTGCAACAACTGAGAGATCATGAAGGATTAGAGAGGACAAGTGTCCATTCCTTTTTTTAGCAGCAAGAAGAAAAAAGACCTTGATAATTAAAGATTTCATAGCTTGACATTGACACCAGGCGCATGTATGTATGTATGTATGTATGTATGTATGTGATGGACAGACAGATCTGATTAAATTGAATGTGTCAAAACTATTATAATAAGGTTTCTTAACCTTGGCAACTGGCTGGGGAGTTCTGGGAGTTGAAGTCCACACATCTTAAAGTTGCCAAGATTGAGAAACCCTGAGTTATGAGGCTATGTTTTGACTGCCAGAAAGGCTTTTTTTTTTTTTTTTTTTGGGGGGGGGGGCTCATGCTTGTGTTACTAAACATACAAAAATAGCTATTGTGGAAACTTTAGACACTAATTGTCCTGCAGTAGTCTTTTTTGTCAGACACACATGGATCAAACAGAGTTGAAATGAGATAATACGAACAATTGATAAAAGAAACGACAACTCACTGGGTGAAAAGAAGAAAAATATTATTTAAAATAAAAATGGAACATTGGTAAATGAGAGGTAAGATGCCTTTTATGATGGAAGTACCATCCATCATCTCAAAGTTTACAGGCAATTTCTTTCTTTTTTTAAAATTTGAGTGGTTCTGTAGTTGTACTTTCATTAAAGTATTTATCAGCATATTGTTTTTACCAGCAGAAAGAATTCCTTCAGTTATCAGTGAGGAACATACGAGAATGTTAGATGAAAAATGTTCAGATCCATTGTTAAGGTAAAGGTAAAGGTTCCCCCGCACATGCGTGCTAGTCGTTTCCGACTCTAGGGGCCGGTGCTCATCTCCGTTTCAAAGCCGAAGAGCCAGCGCTCGTCCGAGGACTTATCCGTGGTCATGTTATTCAGGTATAATTATATATGCACATATATTCATTCGTAATAATTTTAGAAAGGAGTAACTGCAAACAATCTCATCTGGATTGATTGATTTCCGTCAGGAGCTCCTAGTTCAAACATATAGAAACTTTTGCAGCCTAAATTTCAATAACTGTATCATTTCAGGGTAGATGGGTGAGATTAAAAAATATAAAGCATATGGAGGTTTCCAGTTAAAGTGCCATGGGTCTAAAACCAGACTGAAAAAGGAAGGATTGAAAATACACAAGCAGAAAATAAAGTACCTTATTTATCTTGACTAATGATGATGATAAAATAATGATGATGATGATGTTGGAAGGGATCTTGGAGGTCTTCTAGTCCAACTCCCTGCTCAGGCAGGAAACCCTATACCATTTCAGACAAATGGCTGCCCAGTCTCTTCTTAAAAACTTCCAGTGTGGGAGAATTCACAACTTCTAGAGGCAGGTTGTTCCACTGATTAATTGTTCTAACTGTCAGGAAATTTCTCCTTAGTTCTAGTTGCTTCTCTCCTTGATTAGTTTCCATCTATTGCTTCTTGTCCTGCCTTCAGGTGCTTTGGAGACTAGCTTGACTCCATCTTGTTTGTGGCAACCCCATATTGGAACACTGCTATCATGTCACCCCTCACCCTTCTCTTCATTAGACTAGACCAGGGGTGTCAAACTCAATTTCACTGAGGGCCGCATCAGCATTGCGGTTGCCCTCAGGGGGCCAGGTGGGTATGGCCAGGGTGGGCATGGCCTACTGGGTGGAAATGGCTAGAGTGCATACAGCCTACTGGGTGGGCATGGCCAGCTCTACATCGTTCGCATCAAGGGTGCCTATGGGGGCCTGGGCAGGAGTGGGACAGATCTGAGAGTCTCTGGCAGAAGGAAGGTCTCTGGGCCAGGGCCAAGTCAGTGGGGGCCGTTCCCTCACTGTTTCCAGGATGGCTTCGTGGGCCACATGAAACCACTTTATGGGCCAGATCCGGCCCCCGGGCCTTGTGTTTGACATGTCTAGACTAGACATACCCAATTTCTGCAACCGTTCCTTGTATGTTTTAGCCTCCAGTCCCCCAATCATCTTTGTTGCTCTTCTCTGTACCCTTTCTAGAGTCTTGACATCTTTTTTACATCGTGGTGACCAAAATTATATCCAGTATTCCAAGTCCGGCCTTACCAAGGCGTTATGTTCTCATACTTTTGACTATTATAGCATCCCCAGGGTCACGTGATTTACATTCAGATGCTTGACCGATTTATGACAGTTGCAGTGTCCCAGACTGTGGCAAAAAAAGTCATAAAACAGGGCAAACAAGTTTCTCACTTAGCAAGATAAATTGTGGGCTCAATTGTGGTCAAACGTTGAGGACTACCTACGTATGTTTAAAAGGTAGCAAATTACTAATGTTTTTAAATGTTGTAATATAATCTAGATTCAGGGCTATATAAACTGGATTACTAAAAGGACTTTTCAAGTCTGAGGTAGTGTGGCAACATTTTCACCTCTCTTGCATGAAATCTGAAAAGTACCATCTGCCAAGTTCTCAGATCAAATCCTCTTATGAAACCCAGCCGTGGTAAACTTTCCTTAAGATAATTTACTTTCCTTTGATTTTCCAAGAGCAACTTTCATTAAAAAAAAAAAAAAGGAAATCCAAAATCTTTACTATTGTCTTACGTATTTCTTGAATATTTTCCTGAATTTCCATCTCCTTGGTGATCCACATGCTTTCATCCACGCTGTCATTTTTGTTCATAAATACCCACCATATTTGTGTCATAGTGATAATCCATTTCCATAGAGAACATGTAAGTATTGTTTGAAAGTATGTAATAACAAAGAAAGCTATTTACATGTCTTCCTAGAGGCTTTGGAGTAAGAGGAGATTATGCTGTCAGGAACAACTGTGCATAGATGTATCCAACATATTTTTTTCTGGCTATCCTATTTATCACTGCTGGCAGACAGAACATGGGACAAGGGAAGGCTAGAGTTGAGTAATGTTAAATTTTCTAAGATTTCTTGAACTTCATTTTGTAGTGACTCTAAACAATATAACAAAGTGGGAGATCATATTGGACATATTGTTCAGCCTGCCTCCTACATACATATTCAATTCAAAATGGTATTTTTAAGATATTGTCTTCAGAACTAAAGTCTAATTCAAATATTTACTTTCTTGTTAACAGTATAATGAACCTCACAAACTATAAGCCTTGAAGAAACAAGTTAATTAAGACTAAGAGACTTAATTGCCTCAAGATATTTGATTGGTTTATTGCTTTTAGTCCCATTGATTCCATCTGCATTTGAGGAATTAGAAGCTTCCACTGAACTATTGTATGCTATTTCACCAGATCTCTGTTCTTCTAGTGTTAGCAGTGCCTGCTAATAATCTAATTTAGGCTATCTCTTTCTATATAAAAAAATGTTTCAGATCTAATCTAATATATTTCTTCCACAGAAGCCTTGGTGTTGACCCCAAAGCATTTGTTGCTAAATTGTTGTTTTAAATGAGACAGAAAGGCCAAAAGGCTAGAAAAAGCATTCTTTATATTAATTATAATAATCAGGTACATTGCAATCTATGGTAAAAATATTCCTGAGAATACAAAGATGGGCCAATATTCTAAATGATGAGTGAGGACTAGTAGCTTCTTCTGTTTCTTAGATATGCCTATGGCTTCAATCCATGGAAGCTTTGAGTTATTGTGTGATCTGGTCCTTAAGATAATTTACTTTCCTTTGATTTTCCAAGAGCAACTTTCATTAAAAAAAATGAAATCCAAATGCGTCTTACGCATTTCTTGAATATTTTCCTGAATTTCCATCTCCTTGGTGATCCACATGCTTTCATCCACGCTGTCATTTTTCTTCATAAATACCCACCATATTTGTGTCATAGTGATGATCCATTTCCAGAGAACGTGTAAGTATTGTTTGAAAGTATGTAATAACAAAGAAAGCTATTTACATGCCTTTCTAGAGCCTTTGGGGTAAGAGGAGACTTCCTGTCTGCCATACTGTACATCTAGAACAGAGGTCTTCAAACTTAGCCCTTTTATGACTTTGGACTTCAATTCCCAGAATTCCTCAGCCAGGCATGGAATTCTGGAAGTTGAAGTCCACAAGTCATTAAAGGGCCATGTTTGAAGACCCCTGATCTAGAACATCTAAAGGGGAAATAAATGTTAGAGGCTATGTCCAGATTGCATGATGCTCTGTTTACAGGGGTGTCAAACTGCCGCCCCCCCCAGGCCGTTTGCATCATATGGAGACCGTGCCCACCCCAGCTCCGGCAATGCAAAAAAAGTCCTAATACGTCGCGACACGTCAAGTGACACGGCGAGTTTGACACTCGTGCAACGTCTAGGAAACATGAATACTTGGCAGATTACAAACAGTGCAATTAGGCAAAATTTTGCATGAAAGGTATGGATGCCATTGGGGTACATCTGTGGACACCCAATTTCTCTGAATTTCAGATCGTATCTTAGAACAAGGGCATAGTCAAAAACGAAGCTTTTGTTTTATGTATGAGCCTAACTATTTCCCAGCATGTTTGTAAGTATTCTTCTTTGAAAATCACAAGCAGGCTCTTTAGCTTTGGGATTAGCAACATTTTCAAACGTTAAACAAATCTCTGCAACAATGCAAGTACCTCCTGTAAATATTTTATAAACTTTACATCAATATTTTAAACCTGATCCCAAATCTCACCAACTCACAAACCTTATGGAATTTTAGCAAGTACACCTGTGAAGTATTGCTGGAATCTCAGCAAGGCATCTGCAGATCCCAGGTATAAATGAATTAGTACCCACATAATTCATTCAGGGTTAATAAATTAATAATCTGACAATATAAGACAGTGTTCTCAACTTTATATATTCAGTTTTCTATATTCTATATTCTTAGACAAAGTCTCAAAAGAGCAGGGACCAGAACAAAAAAGTCACATCCAAAAGTTGTACAAGTGTGTTTGTGCAAGTTTTCAAGAATTTTTAAATCTATTTCTAAAACAACGTTGGCTAGTGAAACTTTAAATGGAACCATCCCTCAGGGTTCATAAGGGACAGTCAATAAATTGTCTTTAGCCATAAAATTATCTCTATATATTTTGAATTTTTAGAATGTTTTCATACTGCTAAACATGAATTATGTGGTTCTGTAATTTTTTCATGCATGCAGTTGACCTGGTTCAGATCTGTGATAAAAAAAAACAGTACATGCATGCCAGAAATATTATGGGAAACATATTACAGATGTGGATATACTCAGTCACCCACCTCCTTTTGTAGAACTATCCTTAGTTTTTAAAAAATATTCTAGGAATCATGATTTGAGGTTCCCACTGATAACTTGAGGATGGAGATCATACTGTTTAAGCAGATTTGAACCAGAGTCAATATTTGAATGAGAATATCATTCAGATACCCTATAGATCATGGGTCTTCAAACTTGGCCTTTTATGACTTGTGGACTTCAAGCTGGCTGAGATATTCTGGGAGTTGAAGTCCACAAGTCATAAAGGGGCCAAGTTTGAAGACCCCTGCTATAGATCAGGGGTGTCAAACTGCTGGCCCGCAGGCTGGACATGTCACACGTATGCCGTGTCCACCCCATTGCCGGCAATGGCAAAACAGTCCCGATATGTCGTGCAACATCACGAGTTTGACATGTCTGCTATAGAGAGTAGTCTGAGCTTTCAATGCAATGTAGTAGTAGGAATGATTTTATTTTTCATCTGTAACTAGTGCAACCATAATTATAACTGTAATCATTACAAAAAGAATTCAGAATACATTGAAATTGGTCTGAAATATTTAACTTATTTCATTATGTTTACTTTGAGTTAATCTGGTCGGTATATGGCAAAACTCTAATATAAATATAAGAATGGGCCATCTATTTCATACGACAAACATCAGTCTGGTAATATTTTCATCTGACAAAGAAGTGCCTAACATGGAGCCCAGTCCAAGTTCTGCACCATCCAAAGAAAAAGTGAGTTTAATGTTGAACAACAAAATAATATTCGTCTGCAGTATGATTATTTCTTTAAAATAAATCAGTAAATTTATAAATCCATGATGGCTACATGAATATTGATGAAAGACATACCTTTAAAAACAGCATATTTTCATAGTTAGCACTAATACCAGATATTAACCGTTTTATCTTGTTTTACTAGCACCATTCTATTGTGATGCATTTTCCTGAGTAGACTTTGTGAACAGTTGACATGCAAAAATATCTAATGGAACATGTCAAGAGATGGCTTCCTTTTTTTCACTGATTATAGTAGTAATCTTGGCCATACACATCATATCCATGCCCTTTATAGTAACTATACTCATCCTCATATGTTCTGAAATTATCTCCTCGTGGGTACCCATTCTCACTACCATAATAATCAGTTTGGACTTCATATCCACGTTCATAGCTGTTTGTGGTGGTGGCATCATGCACCCATGGGTCTTCTGTGGTAGTGTCGTACTGGCCCTGATCGGCAGGAGTGGTCCCTTCTTGCAACAGTTCACCTGTAGTACTTTCAGTGGGATTGACAGTTGTGACCAGGGTGGTTAGACTGATTGTTGTTGCTTCCTTTTCTTCCTCTTCTTCTTCTTCCTCTCCACCATTTCCGGTTTCTTCTAGGGTGCTGTTTGTACTGGTGGCATTAACACCACTTCCATTTTCATCTACTTTCTCCTCTTCTTCCTCTTCATTCTCCTCTTCCTCATTTTCATCACTGTCTTCTTCCTCTGCACCTTTTTTGGGAACATTTTCCTTTTCAGCCTTTTTATCACCTGCTTCTTTTCCAGGTTTCTGAACAGGCTCTTTTGCTACTAGTACCTATATTGATGCCAAAAAAAAAAAAAAAGAGGGTGGGGGATAGATTAGGAAGCTAATTATGATCTGCAAAAGCACCCCGCTCCCAGTATGTATGATCTGGTTTTAACCTTCACTAATGTGGACTGTGTAAAAATTATGAGACTCTTAAATTCATAAAGTTGAAAGACAAGGGACGCGGTGGCTCAGTGGGTTAGGACGCTGATCTTGTCGATCAGATGGTCGGCAGTTTGGCGGGTCGAATCCTGAGTGTCG
Source organism: Daboia siamensis (assembly GCA_024449315.1). Classification (NCBI taxonomy): domain Eukaryota; kingdom Metazoa; phylum Chordata; class Lepidosauria; order Squamata; family Viperidae; genus Daboia; species Daboia siamensis. Next base: position 44,415 of record JAKJMR010016343.1, read on the forward strand.
CATAACAGAGTGAGCACCTGTTACTCATCCCAGCTTCTGCCAACCTAGCAGTTGGAAAGCATGTAAAAATGCAAGTAGAAAAATAGGGACCACTACGGTGGGAAGGTAACAGCGTTCCATGCGCCTTTGGCATCTAGTCATGCCGGCCACATGACCACGGAGACATCCTCGGACAAGTGCTGGCTCTTCAGCTTTGAAACGGAGATGAACACTGGCCTCTAGAGTTGGAAACAACTAGCACGCATGTGTGGGGGAACCTTTACCTTTACCTTTTTACATATATATACTGTTGCAAGAAATGACTTCTGATTTAGAGCTAGAGTTCTGTCTAGATCAGGTACTCAGCTTCTGTATGATTCCAACTATGTTTGATGGCAGAATCATTGTATCTTTATCCACTGATTTATTCTAAAAATCAAAGGCATGTGCACTTTGCAAGATATGTCAGAATGCCCTTCCTTCTGGACTGTCCCAGGTCAAGCATCACAAAATGTCTCTAACATACTACTTGAGCCTTGGTGGTATGAAAGAAATTGAAACAAGTACACATCTCCAGTGAAGATCTGATCTGGCTTTATACCAAAACTTGGTGATGGTGGTGATGATTGTCAAATGCTGCGGAAATCAGGAGATTCAGGCAGTTCAAATGAGTATAAAAATTAATTGCAAGCTGAAGCTTTCTACAAGAATCTGAACTACTAGCAATCAAGGAAATGAGTGGGAGTTAAGAAAGCTGGTCTGGTCTTAGATCTCTTGTGGGTGCACAGAGACTCATGACTGATGATGTGTTTGACCCCTCCCTCAGGCTCAGCCTGGTCATCTCCTACAATGATGATGTTATCTATTCAGCTGTGCCCACCTCTTAGCAATTCTATGGGCCAGGTCTGTCCATGTCTTGCATTACTTCTTTGAGTTGTTCTATGTGCTGCCTAGTGTCAGCTTTGATGGTGTCCAGCCACCATGTTCTTTGGTAGCTTGGTTTCCTTTTAGAGTAACTCTTCCAAATATTATTGCTTTTCCCAGTGAATTCTCCTTCATGACATGGACAAAATAATTGAGGTGCAGTTTTGTGATTTTTCCTTACAGTGAGAGGCCTGGTGTTAATAACCAAAACTTAATATTACCTTCTTTTCAGTAATAGTGCCAGGACATTCAGATTACCTGGCCCCTAGAATTGCCAAGAATTGGACACAATTGAATAGATAACATCGTCCTTGTAGGAGATGACCTACGCAGCTTTCTATTAACCAATAAGAATTTTCAGGTACTTTTTGGCATCACCAAATTTTGTTTTATAGCCAAGGTTGTGGGAGATGACAATGCATCTTAAAGACCAGCTTCCTCCTATGTGTTTTTGTATTTGTCTACCTGTCTCCTTGTTTTAAGGGACGCGGTGGCTCAGTGGGTTGGGACGCTGAGCTTGTCGATCAGAAGGTCGGCAGTTTGGCGGGTCGAATCCCGAGTGCCGCGTAACAGAGTGAGCGCCTGTTACTCGTCCCACCTTCTGCCAACCTAGCAGTTCTAAAGCACGTAAAAAATGCAAGTAGAAAAATAGGGACCACTATGGTGGGAAGGTAACAGCGTTCCGTGCACCTTTGGCGTCTAGTCACGCCAGCCACATGACCATGGAGACGTCCTCGGACAAGCGCTGGCTCTTCGGCTTTGAAACGGAGATGAGTACCGGCCCCTAGAGTCGGAAACAACTAGCACACATGTGTGGGGGAACCTTTACCTTTACCTTACTCCTTGTTTTATTGCTGTTTGATCATAACATAATGTTTTTATTTGATTTGGTGTATTCCAAATCCCCATAACTTGCTCACCTTTTGGACAGTGTCGGCATTTCCATCAGTCTTGTTATCTTCAGCTGCAGGTGTAGTGGGAGCCACTGTGGTCTCTTCACTTCCCTTTCCACCTTCATTTTCTTCATTTGACTGCCCCTGTTGGGACATTAAACAATATGAATATCATATTGCATATTATTTCAAAAGATACATAAACAAAAACATTTTAATTATCAATATTTTCATGGTACTAACGCCTGTGAAGCTATCGATGCAAGGTGGAGCACTTCTCAGCTTGAAACAATCACATCGTTTCAAATCCACTCAAGCCACTTAATGACAACAATAAGTATTTGAATCTAATTATTAAAATGGGCCTTGACACCTTTCCTAAAATTAGAACAAGGTTCATTCACAGGTCTCAAAAGAACAAATTCCATTCTTGGCAGAGATGGGGCTAGTGATGATGGATCATTTTTCCCATATGTCAAACAACTGGAACCCTTAACTGCTGATATATACAAAAGGACCTCTCATACAAATCTTAGTCCCTAGACAGCTGGTTAAGCAGTCTTATGAGTTTCTAAAAAGGGCAATTCACAGTGGTTTTCTTATAATTTCTGGTACTAGTGATCGTGATTGGCGTGGAGAACAGAATATTTTCTGAAGATGTCCTGCAGAATCCCTGCCCCTATAAAGAAGAGTCTCACATAGCCACATTCCAATGTTCATAGGTAATTTCAAACTACCCTCCCCCCCAAAACTTACATTAATATTTAATTGTAATTTTGGAGGGATATATTGCAGGAGACATGGTAGAAATCCATGACCTGATATTTGAAGGATACACTGAAAACAGTTACTCTAAAACCTCTGGATGAATTTGAATCACAAACACTCAGGCAGTTGCCTGGAACTCTGATAATATCTTTCTACAAAATAGGCAGAACGTCATCTTTCGCAATATTGTTCTAGCACACGGCTGGCCAGACCAGCCTAAATGTTTATATGCGAATGCAGCTGTACTTAAGATCGGATGGTTAAAATGCTTAAAAATAAGTCGAAATGTGATGCCAACAAAACATAACAAAAAGTTATGTTCCTCTCAACTGAAAGATCTTGCAAAATTGCATGGTGTGGCTAATTCTTTGGATAGCTACCAGAGATCACCATGACCCTATATATAAAACACCAATTATAGGACTATTTATTTAAATGTTGTTAAGGTTCTGTCCATGTCAAGACAGGACATAGCCTGGAGTAAAACCCCTGAAATAGATCAGAGAAAGACAATAGCCTCATGGAGTCATATATCCGAATGTGTTGGAAACTCAAAGTTGGAGAAGAATGGGGCTGCACCTATTTAGGTAGGAAATCTGAAGGGATGATGTACATAGTATGTACATGCATGCATGTATTTTAGATTTTTTAAAAATCCTACCTTTATACTTTTATAAATAATTCAAGGTGGCAAACGTATCTAATATTCCTTCTTCCTTTATTTTCCCCACAACAGCAACACTATGAAGTGACTGACCCAAAGTAACCCAGCCAGCTCTCATGCCTAAGGTGGGACTGGAACTCATGATCTCTTGGTTTCTAGCCTTCTAACCACTAGATGAAATTGGTTCTCATAAATTCAACTTCTGGTCACACAGACTGGCTCTCAGTACTGATCATGTTACCTTTCTTGGTTATGAAATGTCTGCAACAAGAAAACAAAGAGAACACCAGAAGTCCCACAGTTCAACTCTGAGCTACATATATTCTCCACTATTTTATGATAATAAAGTCCCTTTGAGTCCACAGTGGCTTGGTGGCACATCATCAGTCAAAATCAAAACCACACTCAATAGCAGTGTTGAAGTTACCTAGTCAGGTAATAAAACGTCTGCATGAAAACCACCAGACTCAGAGAGCACCAAGGACCCCACAGTTCAGTCGTGAGCTACAAATATTCTCTTCTGTTGGTACTCTTTCTACCTATCAGGATCAGTCTGTCAGTTGGTCTGTCTATCTACCATTGATCACCTTAACTCAGGCCAGTTTCTTGCCCCACAACTGAGCAGGATACTTATTCCTCATTTTTGATGGTTCATTCAGAATTGTGTTGCTTGCAAGGCATGACCAAAATAGAAAGGCTTCAATGTACTTGAAAATAGCCATACTGTACTCATTATTGGTACAGATTTGCTTTAATTCAACTTCAGGTTTTCTTAAAGAATGACCATGGATCATATATATGTTTGTGTTGCTTTGGAACCACAGCAGTTGTTTTTGAATAAATGGACACAAAATGCTTTATCTCCAAACCTGTGGATCCCAATAGCTTTTACTGTAACTTCAGGGTTGCTGTTTGTTTAGATGACTTAAACTTAAAAAAATATATACAACGTCAAACCGGAATAGAAACTTGTGGTCAGTTACTAATCTTCACCAGAGGCACTCACAGAGTATAGGGTTTAAAAACAATGCTCCTTGGTTTGTTTTGAATAAAATCAGACACATTTCTTACCCCTTCTTCTTCCTCTTCTTCCTCTGAACTATTGCCACCAAAACCTTCTTCAGATGAGTCACTGTTAAACTAAAAAGAGAGGCAGTTCTGAGGCATTTGCTCCCAAACAATATGAATGCTTGTTTACAGAAAAGCAATCAACTTTTGCTCTCCCCTATCATACAGTGACACTCAAGTCTATGTAGCTTTTCCAGTACTTCAGAGCCCGGAATTCAGATGTTTTGTTGGTGTATTTAAGAAAAATAAAATAGAAGCAACAAGGGCTAGTTGTTGACTTGCAGTTGATTTAGGGACCGTTCGATGTTACAATGGCACTGAAAAAAGTGACTTATGAGCATTTTTCAAAACTTAAGACCGTTGCAGCATCCTCGTGGTCATGCAATCAAAATTCAGATGCTTGGCAACTGACTCATGACAGCTGCAGTGTCCCAGGGTCATGTGATCACCTTTTGCAAGCTTCTTACACGCCAAGGTAATGGGAAAGCCAGATTCATTTAACAACCATGTTAGTATCTTAAAACCTGCAGTGAACCACACTTAAAACTGTGGCAAGAAAGGTCGTAAAATAGGGCAAAACTCATTCAACAGCTGTTTCACTTAGCAACAGAAATTTTGGACAATTGTGGTTGTAAGTCAAGGACTACCTGTATACCTTATAGTGAGGCAACCAACGATTGCAAGTTTTTGAATCCTTTGCAATAGTGGCAAATATCTGTAGCTCAGGTGTAGGATGAGGGTGAAATTTTGTTCTCTGAGCTTGTGTCCATTTAAGGGATGTCAGTCCTTTACTATCATGACGACTTGCATATTCCAGGTTCTAATTTTTATCTAAAAAGCTAGTGGTGTTTATATTTAGCCTTGAAAGTTCACATAGGAACCTAACAAGCCTAGAAACGTGATTTAATCGTAGAATCTCTGGATACTAATCCTTGCACCTCTAATTTGCCTTAAAAAGATTCCTGTCTGAAACTCTGCAGCTCAGTGCAGATTGCATTACAAAAGCCATTAGCTTATTTTACTATTGAAAGATCATTTTCCAGCAGAAACATGGCGTAGTAGCTTTGCAATGCTCTGAATAAGCCACCTTAGATTATGTTAATTTCATTCATGCTGCCGTAAAAGGCAGTAAATATTATTTCTTTCCAAAAGGTGGGGGGGCACAACTTCAAGGTCTTCCAGGCTTTTAAGAAAACTATTGATCTTCAGGGTTAATCTTTGTATTATCCATAAGGAATAATCAGACAAGCAGGAAGGATACATTGTCCAAGGCTGCAAAGCCACTGATCAATATAAAAATATCTCCGTTGTCCCTAACAGAGAAGCCAAACCACTGTTCTGTTGAGGCAACATTCCCAGAAGACAATTTTTAGTTCCTTACATGACCCATATTTGAAAACATATAATTAACAGGCCCCTGCATTATTCCCAACTTGCTCATAAACCACCGCTTTATGGATGTTCCCACTTGTCTCCTTAAAAATGGAAGAAAAAAAAGGCTGTCAAAAAACTAGAATTGGATCAACAGTATTGTCCATCAATGGTCTATACAAGTTACTACCTTTTCTGTGATTTTACTTCTGTTATTTGGCCATTTGTGCAAGAAATAACATAAAGATTTTCTACACACTGCACATTTGTCAGGTGCAAAGAAACTGAAAGAATAATAATTTCACTATCAATTTCACCATCCGTGGCATTTTTACCTGTGTGAAGTTGAATATACTTATGTCTGGATAGCTGTACACAAGTAAAACACGTCATATATTTTCAATATTTTATAGAATGACAGGTAGTCCTTGACCTATGACCACGACTGAGCCCAAAATTTCTGTTCCTAGGTGAGACATTTGTTCAGTGAGTTTTGCTCCATTTTTCGATCTTTCTTGCACAGTTGTTAAGTGACTGATTGCAGTTGTTAAGTTAGTAACAGAGTTGTTAAGTGAACAACAACACAACAACTGTATTTACCTGGAATCTTTTCATAGGTGGGTAGAAGTAAGGATATCTATAAAGAAAATGCCTGTATTTGTTCTTGAACACCTGCCAAAATAAAAGGAAGACACTTCAATAGTTAAATCTAAGAAGAAAATTGCTATGCTTAGTACCCAAATAAAAAACATCAAGGATGTTGCCAACATACTGCATTTTCTTCTGAATCTTCTGACTTAAATCTTCTTCGGAACTGTTTTGCCTACAACAGAAGAGGAGATAACTTTAAAAGGGAGTGCTTTTATTTCTATTGTATTGCTAACTCCATACTTGTTTCCTGAAATGTGCGCTCAACATTTTTTCCCCAAAACTTTTGTGGGAGGACAGCACCCACCCCCTTGAGAAAGAAACATTTTGGGAATATTAAAAGGCAGAGTATAGGCAGAATATTAAAAGGCAGAGACACGGTGGCTCAGTGGGTTAGGACGCTGAGCTTGTCGATCAGAAGGTCGGCAGTTTGGTGGATCGAATCCCGAGTGCCGCGTAACAGAGTGAGCGCCTGTTACTCGTCCCAGCTTCTGCCAACCTAGCAGTTCGAAAGCACGTAAAAATGCAAGTAGAAAAATAGGGACCACTACGGTGGGAAGGTAACAGCGTTCCGTACACCTTTGGCATCTAGTCATGCCGGCCACATGACCACGGAGACATCCTTGGACAAGCGCTGGCTCTTCGGCTTTGAAACGGAGATGAGCACCGGCCCCTAGAGTTGGAAACGACTAGCACGCATGTGCGGGGGAACCTTTACCTTTACCTTTATTATATTTCCCCAAAGGATCTTAAAGGCAGATAACCAGGCCCAGTTTTCTTAATAGCCCCAGACAGAGGCCAGGTCTGTAGAAATACAGATTTGGTAATCCTTTCAGAAAGATTGAATCCAGGAAGCTTGGAGCTGATGAGATTAGAAAGACAAAGACCCCTGAAATCTACATACCCCACCCAAACTCTAAGGACTGGAAACATGACCTTTAGGACATAATAGGATTAACTCACCACCATCAGAATACCAGGTCAGAACCTCAGGTCAAAGTACATGACACAGGAAATACAAACCCATAGAAAAAAGAACTCCAAACACAAAACCCCAAGAAAGTATAAAAACCCACCACTCCCAGCTACATGTGATCAGCTTTCCCAGGGCCACCTTTATGTCTGGCTCTGCTCTCCAATAAACCACAACTTTCTTTCTAAAGCAGGCTCTATTTTGTTTATTCCCAGCTTGGAATGGACCCTGATGAAGATTTTTCTTTCAACACTTTATTAAATTTCAAAAAAGTATAAAATATAAAAAACAAGACAAAGAGTTAGAAGGGGGAAAGGGGTAACAAAAAAAACTCTGAAAAAACAACCAACTAAAAGGGGGAAAAAAAACTATGGTTCAGATAAGAACCTAAATATCAATGACTCTTTGAGCTAGAATAAGGCATGATGAACAGTACGTCTATCACCACAAACAGATCTAATGATCAACACCCAAACTTAAAATTTCTTGTGTTTTTTTCCCCCAGTTTCAATAAACAAATCCAGGAGTAGTACAATACTGTACTGTTCTGAAATAAAACGAAGCCATTTGTCTGAAATCGTATAGGATTTCTTGCCTGAGCAGGAGGTTGGACTAAAAGACCTCCAAGGTCTCTTCCAACTCTATGGTTATTCTGATATTCGGTTATAGAAAGAGCAAATTTATTTATTTATTTATTTATTTATTTATTTATTTATTTACTTACTTACTTACTTACTTACTTACTTACTTACTTACTTATTTA
>JAKJMR010016343.1:52475-62548 GCA_024449315.1 Daboia siamensis
TTATTTATTTATTTATTTATTTATTTATTTATTTATTTAAATTTATATGCCACCCTTCTCCCCAAGGACTCAGGGTGGCGCACAATAATAAAAATTAAAAACATAAAATAGAAAATTTAAAAAAGAATTAAACAATTATATGACAATTTAAAAACCAGTAAAAAGCTAATTAAAACCATAGTCAGTCCAGGCCCGCTTGTTGGAACAACCAGTTTTCAGGTCACGGTAGAAGGACCGAAGGTCAGGGGTCGTCCGCAGCTCCGGGGGCAATTCATTCCAGAGGGTCGGTGGGCCCACAGAGAAGGCTCTCCCCCTGGGGGTTGCCAGCCAGCATTGCCTGGCCAACGGCACCCTGAGGAGGCTGACTCTGTGGGAGTGAACCGAGCAATGGGAGGTTGTCAATGGCAGCAAGCGGTCTCGCAAGTACCCTGGGCCTAAGCCATGTAGGGCTTTAAAGGTTGTAACCAGCACCTTGAATCGCACCCAGAGGGCAACCGGAAGCCAATGCAGCTCGCGCAGGAGTGGTGTAACATGGGAGTACCGAGATACTCCCATAAGCACTCGCACAGCTGCATTCTGCATCAGTTGAAGCCTCCGGGTGCTCTTCAAAGTCAGCCCCATGTAATGAGCATTGCAGTAATCCAAACGAGAAGTGATGAGGGCGTAAATATTTTATTTTTTATTTATTTATTTTTATTACATTTATATCCCGCCCTTTTCTGAAGACTCAGGGCGGCTTACAAGCTTAGCAGTAGCCTTCATTCTATGTATATGCCTGCTTGTTAGGGCTTCCCCCCCCCCCCCCAAGCGGCATTATTACAAAGTCAGCTTATTGCCCCCAACAATCTGGGTCCTCATTTTACCTACCTGGGAAGAATGGAAGGCTGAGTCAACCTTGAGTCTGGTGGGACTCGAACCTGCACTAATAGCATTAACCTGGCCACCATAGAGCCTAGTGATGATATGCTGAGCATGAAAACAGCACTGTTTTATCATCTACCCTTGGTAAAAGCTATCTCTATATCTGTAGCATCTGAATTAGCTTTTTAAATATTTCTTGTAAAAGTAAGACAGAGATCAGAAGGCTCTCAACAAAATTCCAGGCTGGGAAACACATATGGCTAGAACCAGCAAAGATATTTCTGGGTAGAATTAACAGTACCTAGTTAGAGGGATCAGCGATCTAACTTAATGATACCAGTGGTGGGATTCAATTATGTGAACAACCGGTTTTCTGTATGAATGCCACTTCCGGAAGTCCATTCTCGGCCTGAGCAACAAAAAACTAGCTACTGGTTCTGCCGAACTGGTGCGAACTGGCTGAATCCCACCGCTGAATGATACCTTCAATAATAATTTAGACGCGTATGAACCTGCTTTATACTAAGACAGACTATTATAACTGCAGGAAGTTATAATAGTCTAACAGAAATATAGGCAGGCAGAAATATATTTAGCTTTTCCAGAAGAGGTTGAGAACTGAAGTTAACCTCTTACTGTAAAACAGAACTGTTGCTCATCCATACTAAGCATGTAATGAAGTTGAGAAGGAACCTGCAAAATTCATCCATTTCTTCCCAAGTGTTCCTGAATTGACCCATTTTGCACATGCCTAAAAATGAACTGATGGGGGGGAAAAGGGACAATGGCCTTATAGCCCAAATCTATTCATTTGGTGTGTGTGTTTATCACAGCTTAAGTCGGATGCCAAGAAACAATGAATGATTGCTGGAAGATCCCAAGGAGTTTTTTAGGATGCTAACTTGCACTAACATTATATAGCACACAGCTTTGTATATAAGGAATGCTAATCATTAGTTGTGCAATTTCCTGACGGAATATTAGTATTTATGTAATGCTAGTGTGCATATGATCCAGCAAGAGACTGATATCGACAATATATAGAGTTCTTACTCCCAAAGATGCTTTTTCATCAGGCAACTGGACTTTCTTGTTTTTCTTTCAAGACAGTTCGCTTCTCATCCAAGAAGCTTCTTGGATGAGAAGTGAAATGTCTTCAAAGAAAAACAAGAAAGTTCACTTACCTTGTGAAAAAGCACCTTTGGAGTAACTATGACCTGGATGACTGAGCATCTCCATAGACATCTGGTTCTTAACTATTTTCACTTTCCACTAGATGGCATAGCTACCTGACAGAAAATTCAATTGCTGGATTGGATAGGACAGGGGTAGGCAACCTTGGCTCTTTTATGACTCGTGGACTTCAACTCCCAGAATTCCTGAGCCAGCATGGCTCACCTTGGAAACCTCTCCCTTTGCCCTCAGCATGGCTGGCTCAGGAATTCTGGGAGTTGAAGTCCATGAGTCATAAAAGAGCCAAGGTTGCCTACTCCTGGGATAGGATTTCTTCCTTTCGCATGCCACAGAAGTATAAGATACGATCGCTACTTTTGGGGATATGAATAATTACCATTACATTGTTTTATCATTATCATCCAGTTATAGCCTAAATATAACATAACAAGAATGTTTTTTTGAAAAAAAAAAAAAAGGGTTGATGATGTCCCCGTAGTTACTTAGGACCTGTCCTAGATTTTCTTTTTAATGATATGTAATCTACTACTTAAAAGGGACGCGGTGGCTCAATGGGCTAGGACGCTGAGCTTGTCGATCCGAAGGTCAGCAGTTTGGTGGGTCGAATCCGAAGTGCCAGGTAGCAGAGTGAGCGCCTGTTACTCGTCCCAGCTTCTGCCAACCTAGCAGTTCGAAAGCACGTAAAAATGCAAGTAGAAAAATAGGGACCACTCCGGTGGGAAGGTAACAGCGTTCCGTGTGCCTTTGGCATCTAGTCATGCCGGCCACATGAGCACGGAGACGTCCTCGGACAAGCGCTGACTCTTCGGCTTTGAAATGGAGATGAGCACCGGCCCTTAGAGTTGGAAACGACTAGCACACATGTGTGGGGGAACCTTTACCTTTACCTTTACCTTTAATCTACTACTTATAGAATGTTAAACTTAAATGATAACCGAGTTCTGGGATGACAGGAAACTTAATAAATTTGATGATACAGACAAGTGAGTAGCCAGCTTGACTTGTTCTCACATTTATCAAACAATGTCAAGCTGACAAGGTTTACGAAGCTGAGCGAAGTGCATCTTGCACAGCACATATCAGGCCATGCAGTTTCAGAATTTCCCATCTCCAGTGCTTTTGTTGTAAAAGAAAAAGGTGCCGGAACTCACACATGTCATACAACCCGCCTAGCCTACCCTACAAGGTTCCATCCAAAAAAGGTGCCGTAGCTCCGTTCTGAATGTTCTATGAGAAAAAAAAGCCCTGCCCATCTCTTTTCAATGCAAAGGCACAAAAGGATAGAATAGATCGCCTTTGCTGTCAACCGTCCCACTGCAGTAAGTAGCAAAATAAACTCCTGGGAAATTTTTTTCTCGAAGACGTTAACTTTACTGAAAAGCCATATGGGTATAGAAGTAGAAAAGCCAGTTTTGACATTTGTGCACAAAAATAGCATAGGAAAACGTTTCCTTTGCCCCCGCCCCCCCATCGTCCATTGTCCACCAATCAGCTGCACTTGCTTTATTTTGGAAATGGCCTATCTGCCTCAGATGTTGCCAGTCAATGACCTTAGGGTTTAGATCTGTCTCAGGCTTCCATGAAGCACACTTGTATTCCAGAGTTCCCTCGCAAATCTTCCATACATTCCAATGCCTTCCCTCCTCCCTCCTGTCACTGTGGTCTGGTAGCGAGCAGGTCTGCGTAGAGCAGGGGTGTCAAAGTCAATTTCATTGAGGGCCGCATCAGCATTGCGGTTGCCCTCAGGGGGCCGGGTGGGTATGGCCTGGGTGGGCATGGCCTACTGGGTGGGCGTGGCTAGAGCGCGTATGGCCTACTGGGTGGACGTGGCCAGTTCTACATCATTTGAATCAAGGGTGCCTATGGGGTCCTGGGCAGGAGTGGGACAGATCTGAGGGTCTCTGGCAGGAGGAGGGTCTCTGGGGCAGGGCCAAGGCAGCGGGGGCCGTTCCCTCGCTGTTTCCAGGATGGCTTCGCGGGCCACATGAAACCATTTCGCGGGCCGGATCTGGCCCCCGGGCCTTGTGTTTGACATGTCTGGCGTAGAGAGTCAACCATGACACTAGTTTTGATGAAGTTCCTGGGTAATAATAATGATGACAATGACAATGACAATGACAACAACAACAACAACAACAACAACAACAACAACAATAATAATAATAATAATAAAGTTGGAAGGGACCTTGGAGGTCATCTAGTCCAATCCCCTGCACAGGCAGGAAACCCTATACCATTTTGGACAAATGGTTGTCCAATTTCTTCTTAAAAGCTTCCAGTGTTGGAAACATTCACTGCTTCTGGAGGCAGGTTGTTCCACGGGTTAGTTGTTCTAACTGTCAGGAAGTTTCTCCTTAGTTCTAGGTTGCTTCTCTCCTTGACTAGTTTCCATCCGTTGCTTCTTGTCCTGCTTTCATGTGCTTTGGAGAATAGCTTGACTCCCTCTTCTTTGTGGCAGCTCCTGAGACAGTGGAACACTGCTATCGTGTCACCCCTCATCCTTCTCTTCATTAAACTAGACATACTCAATTCTGGCAGCCGTTCCTTATATGTTTTAGCCTCCAGCCCCCTAATAACCTTTGGTGATCTTTTCTGTACCCTTTCTAGAGTCTCAACATCTTTTTTACATCGTGGTGACCAAAACTGGATGCAGTATTCCAAGTGTGGCCTTACCAAGGCATTGTAAAGTGGTATTAATAGTTCATATGATCTTGATTCTATCCCTCTGTTAATGCAGCCTAGCACTGTGTTGGCTTTTTTGGCAGCTGCAGCACACTGCTGGCTCATATTTAAGTAATATTACCTTTGTACTTCATTTGTCTTCAGTTCAAGATACCATTGAATTGTAGGTTTGTTCAAAGATGTTGGTTATCTAATATGCTTACATGAAATATTTGGTTTTGTCTTGGTAAAGTGGTTTGTGCCGTGTAGGAAAAATAGTTCATCTAGTTGAGGCAAAGCTGCACCATCAACAGTTCCTGTTATCTTGAACTGTCAACCACCCCTTGGAAAAGCTGTTAGAACTATCAGAAGATCCTCAGATAACAGACACTAAAACAACAAGGCGCTTCACTAAGAATGGACTTCATTCCATAAAACAACCTTGAGGGGTGCTTTTCTCAAATCTCTCAAAATGAAGCATCCCCTTAAAGATCTGCATAATTGCACTCTGTTTCGATCTCCACTGTCACATTTATGGCTAGGGTGTTTCTTGGTATCTGTTTGAAAACTTACAGGAAGAGAACATTTCTACAAATATTTAGTTGAAGTCTGATCTCAGATAAAGAAGTTCCAATAGGTAACCATGCTTTCTGCAGTAAGTTCTCCTGTCCTCCATCCCTCTCATCCAATCCAATCCAATCCAATCCAGTCCAGTCCAGTCCAATCCAGTCCAATCCAATCCAATCCAATCCAATCCAAACCATCCATCCATCCATCCATCCATCCATCCATCCATCCATCCATCCATCCATCCAACCATCCATTCTTCTATATTACAATGCCTATACAGTCCCTCGAAAGTATTAAGTAATCAAATAATCTTTTTATAACATTAAGCTTACTCAGTTCCTTCAACCTTTCCCTATGACATTTTTCCATGGTTTGGATCCTGTACCAAATTAGTCCATAGCTTTCTTATAGAATGGCACCTGGGACAGGACAGTACATCCAAGTAAGGTTTTAGTACTATAGATTAAAGCCAATCTATTATAGACACCCATGGGTGTCTGCAGAGTGGGATCAAAAAGTTAAGATGGTCGCTGGGACTTTGCGATCAAAGTTCTGCCTGTATTTTTGTGTGTGTGTCCATGTGCAATGCATTTTGAAAAAGTTAGACTTTGATCACACCATTGCAGCCATGGTCTTGAATTTTGACCATACCAGGTGGACACCATGATGCCTATTGTGACCAAACTGACCTCACATTGGGGGGTTTAAGTTTCTATTTTCTTCTTTCTCTTTTTACCTACTTGTGTCCAAGGTTTTTCATAGCTCTGCAAATCTCCAAGTTACCTTAAATATGCTGATATTTTCCTCCTGTGTGTGGGTAGAATTTTGGCCAAATGAATACCAGCATTTATAGGTGTGAGTTTTATTATAACTGTTCTACAACAAATATATATTTATGAGTCAAGTTTCCTAATACAGTGTTAGTCTCATTCAAGCACACATATCAAGTTGATGATTCATGTTTAGACTGAGAGGGCCAAAAATTCCATAGCCATCATCCTATCAGTGTGCTGTGCTTATTTGATGATAAAAGTAATAATAATAACAATAGTAAATTTAGTTTTAAATTAAAGCTAAATTAAATCTGTATGCTGCTCGACTCCCAGGGATGCTGGGTGTTTTACAAATCGATAAAGATGTTTAAAACCAAGGAGCAACACAAACACAAAAAAACAACATAGATCGAAAGAGTACAATACAGCAGCAGACAAAACAAACCCAAATGGGATTAAGGAAAGGAAAGAAAATGTTCCCATTTGGGTTTGTTTTTCATGAGCACCAATAATCCTTATTAAACATCTCAGCAAAGAGCCACATCTTCATGACCCTTCAAAATACCCGGGGGTAGGGTGGGGGGGCATTCAAATATTGGGAAGAACCTCATTCCAGAGGCTACAGAAGTATTGCTATAGAGAAGAAATACTTCAAAACTCTTGATAGGTGGCGTTGTTCAATCAATGGAACTTGGACCATGTCAACTCTGCTAGATAAAATCAGCCAGGCAGCTACTATGAGTGACAGGTGATTCCCCCCCAATTAGCAACAGTGCCCTATGCCAGGGGTCTTCAAACTTGGCCCTTTTATGACTTATGGACTTCAACTCCCAGAATTCCTCAGCCAGCGTGTCCACAAGTAATAAAAGGGCCAAGTTTGAAGACCCCTGCCCTATGCCATGTAGGACTTTACAGGCAATAACCAGCATCTTAAATCACACTTGGAAGCAAATTGGCAGCCAGTGCAACTCATGAAGCAGAGGTTTTACATGGGCACACCCAGGCATGCCTGTCACTGCCCATGTGCTGCTGTGGTCTGGACCAGCTGAAGCTTCTGAGAGATCTTTAAGGGCAGCCCCATTTAGAGTGCATTGTAATAATCAAGCATCAAATTGCCAGGGTATATGTAGTTGTCTAAAAGTTCCCTTGATCTAGGAAAGGGCACAATTGGTGCACCAGATGAAGCTGGGCAAAAACTTCAAAATGTTTAATGAAAAACAGGCTCTTTTATGAATTTATATTACTATAAATTAATTTGAAATAGTTCTTTATGGGCCTGTCTGGCTTTTTAAATATATTTGTACTAATGGGCACTGTACAGCTGTGCGGTTGGGGTGTAACTATGAATAATATAAAGAAATGCTTTATGAGACCAAATGCCTACTCTGGATAATTGCCAATTGCTCCAGCCAAAGCATCATGATTAAAAGCAGTTTTCTGCAGACATAATGTTCACCTCCACAATTCAGAAATTTGAATTCATAGATAAATATTCCCCATCCATAATCAACAATTGCAGCCAGTAGATTAATAGCATTAATAGCATTAATTGTGAGAGATGAAAGCTGATTGAAGCAAAAATAGAGAACGCTATTTGTAATGTACAAAGGGCTAGAAAGTTTAAAGATACATAAAAGCATAAATAGGTAATAGGTGAATAAACAGCTGAATTAAAAAAAGAACAAAGTCAATGGGTAATAATTTGTCCCCAAAGAACTGAACCTAAAAATTGCTTATTGTTTGGGGACAATTTATTTTATATTAGCATGATAAAGGTAAAGGTAAAGGTTCCCCCGCACATGCGTGCTAGTCGTTTCTGACTCTAGGGGCCGGTGCTCATCTCCGTTTCAAATCTGAAGAGCCAGCGCTTGTCCGAGGAGTTCTCCGTGGTCATGTGGCTGGCATGACTAGACGCCAAAGGCGCACGGAACGCTGTTACCTTCCCACCGGAGTGGTCCCTATTTTTCTACTTGCATTTTTACGTGCTTTCGAACTGCTAGGTTGGCAGAAGCTGGGATGAGTAACAGGCGCTCACTCTGTTACGTGGCACTTGGGATTTGACCCACCAAACTGCCGACCATCAGATCGACAAGCTCAGCGTCCTAACCCACTGAGCCACTGCGTCCCTTATTAGCATGATAAATATTAATTAATGGATAGATTTTTAAAATCAAAACATTATAATGGCTTTGAAATCTGTTAAGTTGTGGAAAATAATTATAATATATTATAATATATTACTCAAATAATTATAATATATTACTAGGAATAACACAATCTCAATGAATGGACATTAAAATGAATATTCACAATACAATATATCCTAGCCAATATAAAATATTGTTATTTTTACTCACAGAGAAGGCACAAGTGATTCCTATAATGCAGAGGACAAGCAGGGCTGTCTTCATTTTTCTGGTGTCTGAAAAAAGAAAGAAAGGAAAAGAGAATATATTTCCAAATAGGAAGATAAAAAAAGGGAAGATATTAAAGATAGGCAATTTCTACAATTCTGTTCAAATAATACCACAAATATGTCTGTTAGGTCTGATGACTTTTGTAGGAATTTGAACAAATGATCGATTGATTTCCTCAGTAAATTATACAGGCCTTCAATTAAAGACAGGGAAAGTTTTTTTTACCCTTAGTCATTCCATACTTACATTTAAGTGAGGGTTAGTTTGGTGTAGTGGATAAGATGCTAGCCTAGAAATCAGGAGACTGAGAATTGTAGTTGTCCCTTAGGCATGAAAGCTATCTAGGTGACTTTGGGCCAGTCACTCTCTCTTGGCCCAACCCACCTCACAGAGTTGTTGTGGGGAAAATAGTAGGCAGGAGTATTAGATATGTTTTATAAAAGCAGGATAAAAATCTAATGATAAATTGTCCATTCTTATGTAAATTTAGAAATGTTCTAAGTTGAATTTAGAAATACTCAGATTTATACTAACAGTTTAGGTATTATAAGATCTAGATTTTCATGGCTAACTCATGCTAAATTATTTGGATTTAAAATGGTGGATGAGAGAAATAAATCATGTCACTTTGTGAACTTTGAGTTTCCTTCATCCACTGGTTGAGCCAATTTGATGATTGGATGTGATGAATTCTGGCTATGAAGGCAATTAGAAAGTTGTGGGATAGAAAAATGGGGGAGAAAGAGAGTCCCAATCTCTCTAAGTGACATATCCACTTACTCCTCATGATTGCTTTCTGGTGTACCTCCATATGTCTACCTCAACTTTCAGGCTGTCACAGTGCCTTGAATGGAGGAGGAAATGCATAGAGAACTTTATGCTTGGAGCTCTTTCATGCTTATTTATTTCTGACCAGTTGTGGAGGTACATGGGACCCTTAGTGGCAGAAAGAATGGGCAAAGGTAGCAGGCATATCCCTCTGAACAGCATCAAAAGGCCACCATTACAGCTTCTCTAGAATGTTCCACAATCATGTCATGCCTCAAGGATCTCAGTGATTTCAAAAATTGGAAAAAAAAGGATGAACTCTGAGCTCATTTTCTATCAGCAATTCTTAAATTTTTGCTAGGAGTTGATTTCTGACTTACAGATGTTGCAGCCCTCACAGTAATGTATTTATTGATATGTTCATTGCATTTCTGGCTAATCTCTTTTGGGTCATCATAGTTATAATTTCAGCACAACCAGCATGCATTTAATCATTTTACAAGCTGTTGCTGTTTTGCTGGCCTAAAAGCAGTGGTGGGATTCAAATAAGTGAACAACCAGCTCTCTGTGTGGGTGCCACTTCCAAAAGTCCATTCTGGGCCTGGGCAACAAAAAATTAGCTACCGATTCTGCTGAAGTGGTGCAAACTGGCTGAATCCCACCACTGCCTAAGAGGAATATTTCTTTGAACCC
Source organism: Daboia siamensis (assembly GCA_024449315.1). NCBI lineage: Eukaryota > Metazoa > Chordata > Lepidosauria > Squamata > Viperidae > Daboia > Daboia siamensis. Next base: position 62,413 of record JAKJMR010016343.1, read on the forward strand.
AAGGAAACAAAAAGGCAGGAACGTTGCTTTTGATAGCTTAGTTGCTGCTAAGGGGGTATTATAGAATAAGTTTTGGGAGAATGACTACCAAGCTTTGCTTTATATGAAATAATAGGTTTTTAAAATTGTGGAATAG
>JAKJMR010016344.1:4528-16836 GCA_024449315.1 Daboia siamensis
AGTTGAAGTCCACAAGTCATAAAAGGGCCAAGTTTGAAGATCCCTGGTATATGTTTTAAAACAGTTTTATCCAAGGGCTTACGAAAAGATCACGGTCTTAATGTGCTGACTTTACATATATTTTAATATTTATCATAACTATTTTTTTTCTTACTGTCATAGGAAAATCACAGTCTCTTTGGCAGCAGCTTATTGGGTATCAAGGATGATGACTCAGACTTAAGCCAAGCTTTGTGTCTTGCAGTTTCCGTATCAGAGATACTTCAAGCAAATCAACAACAAGGGGTCAGAAAGTAACCCAGCTGTTTGAATCCAATGTACTTCAGAAAAGGGAGGGGTGAATAGTTTTTTACTTTGGATCTAAATAGTTACACATCACTATTTTTCAAAAATGATCCATTGGCTCAAAGAATTGCAGTTCTTAGTTCATATAGGCAATAGAACAAGCACAAACTGTTTGGAAAGCATGCTATTTTTAGTTATTCAGATAATTTTGGGGAGTATCAAGAACACTATTTAGCTTTAAATGTCTTTATTTTCATATTTGTTATAATCATAACTAGATTTTAAAAATCAGTAAAAGGTATTTATTAAATTTACATGTTGTGCATCAACACAAAGCAATTATAGAAGAATGAACTAAGTCAGGGGTGTCAAACTCAATTTCATTGAGGGCCACATCAGCATTGCGGTTGCCCTCAGGGGGCCGGGTGGGTGTGGCCTGGGTGGGTATGGCCTACTGGGTGGCCGTGGCTAAAGTGCCTATGGCCTACTGGGTGGGCATGGGCAGCTCTACATCGTTCGCATCAAGGGTGCCTATGGGGGCCTGGGCAGGAATGGGACAGATCTGAGGGTCTCTGGCAGAAGGAGGGTCTCTGGGCCAGGGCCAAGGCAGTGGGGGCCGTTCCCTCACTGTTTCCAGGATGGCTTCGTGGGCCACATGAAACCACTTTGCAGGCCGGATCCGGACTCCGGGCCTTGTGTTTGACATGTCTGAACTAAGTAATCAGTGTCATGTATTGAATAAACTAGGTTCTAAAGTTAGACCATCTGAGCAGCTAATAATAATATTGTATTTGAAGTTTAATACTTTATGAAAGCAACTGTCATACATGGTGGAAACCCCTACCAGAATCCAGTTTTTTTTTCCAGAAAGTTGTTTATATATATTGAAATGTGTTGTAAATGCTTGCCATCTAGCAAATGGCCTTTTAAAATTCAACAACACTCCAAAAACTGAAATAAGGAAAGAATAAGGAACAAAATATTATTCAACACACACACCCCCAAACACACATGGAAAAACAGTGGAATTTGTGTAATAGGGCTATGCACACTTTGAACAAGATTTGAAGGAAGTGCTGTGTAGATCTTGCATGAGCTTATCAATATTTACTATTTACTAAGTTGTGACCCTTTTTTTTGTTTATATCTGTGCCTGGAAAAAAAAAGTGTTTGCTCCTTTAGGAGTCATATTAAATTTTGTGCACGGATTCCATAAGGTGAAGGCATCTTCATTTTCTTCTACAGTTTGCACAATAGGCCCCCTCTGGGGGGGGGAGATGATTTTAACAACTAGCACCAAGGTGCTGTGCTCATGTAAGATCTGAAACAATCCTCCAAAAGCATTTTCAAAGCACATAGTTTTAAAGTATAATCCTTGGCTAAAATAGTTGGCTGCATGATTTTGTTAGCATAAATAAATTATCTTAAACTATGTTGCATTTTCTCTTCCTTATCAACTGACATTATTTAAAAATATTCTTGTTTTAGGAAGGAGTAAGATTCTTTGTGGTGGATTGTCGCCCTGCAGAGCAATACAATGCTGGCCATTTATCAACTGCATTTCATTTAGATTCTGATTTAGTAAGTAAGCTGTCAGCTTTAATATTTACTTTCATTTTTTTAGAAGGATAGAGTTCAAAGATTGTATCAAGTGATGTCATATTACTGATAGATGACATTCTGAAAATGAAATAGATCTATTTGTAGATCTGTTATGTAAGGGAAGGAGAACCTATCAGGTTTTTAAAATTTATTTTTCAGCATCCATCCGGGGTGGATTCTTTATGTTTAATGTTACCGTATTTTCTGGCGTATAAGACGACTAGGCATATAAGACGACCCCCTACATTTCCTGTTAAATTATAGGGTTTGGGCTATACTCGCCATATAAGACTACCCCTCTTCCAACGCACACCAAATAAAAATTAAAAAACATCAGATTTGATTTTAATATGGTAATTTTAATTCAAATGCTTATGACATGCAGGTACTTAGTAGGAAAACTGTCACTTATAAACATAAGGCTGTTTATCATCAAACATGTAAACATAAAACAGTGCATGTGGATTAAACTTATTATTATTATTATTATTATTATTATTATTATTATTATTATTATTATTATTAATAATAATAATAATAATAATAAGTTGGAAGGGACCTTGGAAGTCATCTAGTCCAACCCCCTGCTAAGGCAGGAAACCATATACCATTTCAGACAAATGGCTGTCCAGTCTCTTCTTAAAAACTTCCAGTGTTGGAGCATTCACCACTTCTGGAGGCAGGTTGTTCCACTGGTTAATTGTTCTAACTGTCAGGAAGTTTCTCCTTAGTTCTAGGTTGCTTCTCTCCTTGACTAGTTTCCATCCATTCCTTCTTGTCCTGCTTTCAGGTGCTTTGGAGAATAGCTTGGCTCCCTCTTCTTTGTGGCAGTCCCTGAGATATTGGATCACTGCTATCATGTCACCCCTCACTCTTCTCTTCGTTAAACTACACCTACCCAATTCCAGCAACTGTTCCCTTTTTTCTTAATTCACTTTTTCACTTTTCCTAATTCACTCTAAAGCTTTCCCTGCGCAGAGCCTTAAGTAACTAACACCAGCTGCCTGCAATTAGTGCAGGTTCGCATCCCACCAGGCTCAAGGTTGGTTCAGCCTTCCATCCTTCCGAGGTAGGTAAAATAAGGACCCAGATTGTTGAGGGCAATAAGCTGACTTTGTAATAATGCTGCTGGGGGGGGGGGGGTTGAAACCCCTAATAAGCAGGCATATACATAGAATGAAGGCTATTGCTAAGCACATTGATTTGTGCTTTAAATTGTAAGCCGCCCTGAGTCTTCGGACAAGGGCGGGATATAAATGGGATTAAAAAAAAAAAGACCAAATGGGAGATCCGTTCCAGGTTTTCCAGCCAGCCTGCCCAGTTCCTGAGTCAAATGTGTCCTTAGAGCTAATCAGCTGCTCTGACTGCTGCATTCCCCACCTGCCTTTCAAGTTGGGATAGACTACAGCTGCTCTTCAACTTTAGAAGGAAAGACGCCCAGACCCCAGCGTGTAAAAAATCACAGACTGCAGCTTCTTTTCCAATTGGTCCCGCTTTCCCTGCGCAGACTAAATGGGAGATCTGCTCCAGGTTTTCCAGCCAGCCCTGTCCCTAAAGTTTCAGCACCCGGCGTATAAGACGATCCCTGACTTTTGAGAAGATTTTCATGGGTTAAAAAGTCGTCTTATATGCCGGAAAATACGATACATCTATTTGACTTTTTTGGGGGGGTGTATACAAGAATTTTTTTTCTTGTTAGTGTTGGATGTTCTTTTTTCTGCTTTCTATTTTATTCTTGTTGATAAAATAAATTTTAAAGAGTTATATTTTCATTACTGCTATGTAAATCTTTTGTAAATAATTGTACAATTGTGAGACTTCTTCATGCCTTGCCTAAATGTTTTGCAAAAGCTAAATATCGAACAGTAAATTTGAGGATTGATCATTGGGATATTTACCCTCTCTCCTATAATAATGAGGAACCCACTGATGAACACTCTGAATATTATTTTTGTGCTAGTTGTTTTTTTACTTGATTTTACTGTCGCCCAGCTAATTACTTAACTAGATTTCTGATCAAATCTCATGGGAAACTTGATAAAAATTCTTTGCCGAATTCAATTTACATTATGTCTAAAGCATTCCCACAAATTACTGAGGAAGTTACCCACTTAAAAATGAGATGAGATTAATCCAGCAAGATTTGTTCTTGGCATTTCCACACTGAAATCTGATATTGATTACATTGCTTTCAAGGTACATATATCAACAAAGTTTTATCTATAGATTTTTATGTAGCTGACTTTTCCAAAATGTAGTTTAGTTTAGGTATAGAAAAACATAATATATGAATTAGTTATAACAATCTCTTAACAACTGGCTGATAATTATTTTTCTCTTTTTAAATATATCAGCATGCTTTTAAAGTGATGATTTAGAGAAAGAATTAAATGATCAGCTAAACAGAAGTGCAGAAATGATTTCTGCTATTTTCTTCTTTTACAGATGCTCCAGAACCCATCAGAATTTGCCCAGTCTGTGAAATCTTTGTTAGAAGCACAGAAACAGTCAATTGAATCTGGTTCTATAGCTGGTGGAGAACACCTGTGTTTCATGGGTAGTGGTCGAGAAGAGGAAGATATGTACATGAACATGGTACTTGCACATTTCTTACAGGTATATCTAAATTCTGTCACATATTGTCTCTAAACATAGTAATTAGTTTCTTTCCTTTGTCTGCCATCAGTTCATTAGGTAATATTCCCATCCTTACTATATTGAAATAATATTTACTGTTAATTTTCATAGACACAGTGTCCAACTGTTTGGATTATTGCATATACATTCCCTGTCAACAGTTAACTGAATTGTGAAAAGTTTGCACAATATATTGTTGATGTATGTGTTGTATGTGTTGTCTTTTAGATATTAAAAACATAATTCTAGGCTTGAAAAGTCCCTTAAGAGCAAGAGAGATTTTTTAAGATAGAATTTTTTCCTACTTTAATTTTTTCTATTGTTTCTGCCACTGGAAGCCACTTCTGTATTAAAAGATACAGATTGAAGAAACTAGATTCTAAATTTTTGTTTGTTACATTCATTATATTATTATATATTATATTATTATATATTAATATTATTATATTATAAATTCAATATAATGAATGAAAATATTGCACCTTCAAATGCATGAGATTGGTCCTTAGGCTGAGAAAGGAGGAAATGTTTATTGTTGATGAAAAAGGCCCACTTTTATTTAGAAAGGGAATTATAAGACTTATTGACCTGTTTCAGTGAAGCTTCTTCAAGCTAAAACGTGTACTAAGGCTGTTTTGTCTTACACTTATTTTGTTTTTTAAAAAATCCATATGCTAATCTCATCTTGGTGATTTCCAATCTTATTTCAGAAAAATAAAGAATACGTAAGCATTGCTAAAGGTGGATTTATGGGTAAGATTTTCCTTTAACTAACATAGTAGAGAATCATGGATCACTTAATGACTGCAACATTTGCTTAATGGCCTCCCAAAAAAAGTCATAAAATCGAGTTGATCATCTGAGTGATCCATTTTATGACTTATGACTATAGTAGGGTTAAGTCAGGGACTATCTGTAGTATCTACACTGCCCAGAGGTCTATAAGCTCTTTTGATTTTGAATTCCATAGGGGTTACAGTTTTAATCCTAATCTGGACTAACAGTCTTGTCAGAAATTAAATCTTTTTTTTTCTTGCATTAATGTGCACATATTTGTTCTCATAGTTCCCAGTTCAAAACACTGCTTATGATCTAATCATTCTTAAATTTAAACAAGATTGTATGATTATAAAAAATGAACAAAAAACCATATATTATTATTGTTATTGTTATTGTTATTATTTATTATATTCCACCCAACTCCTAGGAATCCTGGACAGTTTTTAGTAGTTTTCATTGCGCAGTTTTGGGATAGAACTGAATTTGTAGCTGGTGCCTTTTACTTGATATGGTGCTTTATAGAATGCATCATAATTATTAGCATATTTGAGCACTTTATTGCATGCATTAGTTAACCTTATTATTTATATACTTCTATTCTTATATACACCTGTTAGTTTATTACATTTTAATGAGGTTAACAATTATTTTAATTTTTTTTTCCATAGCCCTGCAACAGCACTTAGCAGACATTAACATTGAAGGACCAGAAAATGGATATGGCCATTGGATTGCTAGTACTTCAGGCTCAAAAAATAGTATTAACTCCTTAGTTGATGTGAGTCCTTTTTAAATCAAATTGTTTAGCTTTTGATACAATGTTTCGGGACTGCATTTATTTTTTTATAATATAGAACAACATATCATATGTATTGAAGGAGAAAAGAGATGTTAGGCTGTGTTGCCAAAAGTCAGAAAGAGGATGGTAACACCTTTTCCAGCCAACAAATTTTAATAAAGGATATAAATGATAATTATCACTACTTTAAATTTGATGCCTTAGCTGAGCAGTGTGGTGGCCTAGAGCTGGAGCTCTCACCATATAATCAGGAGGCTGTGAGTTCGATCTTAGGTAGCGGCAGATATTTCTTTCTCTGGGTGCAATGAGAAAATATCTGCTGCGAACTCCATGTAGGCGTCAGGAAGGGCATCTAGTCAGTAAATGCTCAGCTCCATTCAGTTGCCCTAGCTCCACCCCAATGCAAGGGATTACAGGTTCGTTAAAAGAAAAAGAAATTTGATGCCTTAACACCACATTATAAACTAGATTATGGCAGCATCTCCAGCTGCCTGTACACTAGGAATAGCCAATATGGTAACAAATATATAGACTAGTTTATTTATTTCTCCTTGTTTTTAGAGAAAAATACAGAAACAAGACTTGCCAAAACATATGCTCTATACGTTACAGCCCAAATAGTTCTTGTATTGTGACCATACTTAAGCTGGTAGAGGTACAACAGAAAGTATAAATGTTTTAAAACTAATTTTCTTTATTTAAATTCTTGTTTTTTATTTAAACTTTAATTAAAATTCACTGAATGCTGTTAGTTTGGTACCTAGTGGATTTAATATTTTTCCTTAATTTGAAATAAAAATTACAACTCAGAAGCAAATTTCAGAAGAACCTTGGGGGGGGGGAGATTGTGTGTACCCTTTGGGGCTTATATTGTGCACTTTGGTTCTTTACAAATGGTGTTTGTTTCAAGTGCAGATTTGGGTGGTTATGGAATATAGATGAGTTTTACTGGGAAACTTTCTTTTGTTTTAGGGTGATTCTCCAAATGGATCAAATGATGGAAAAGGTGTCAAGTCTTTGGTAAACAAGATGACTGAAGCTTTAAAGACAAAATCTGTAAATGTGAAAGAAAAAGTTATTAGTTTTATTGAAAATACTTCAACTCCTGTAGAAAGGTGAGTTATATTGGCATATTTATTATGGGGATTGTGGGCCAGAAATGTGAATTCTCTGGAATGGTTCACTTTCTCCCAGAATGCAGTGATTATATCTCAAATACTAAATTACTTCTTCATCGATTCCATTGATAAATGATAATGTGGGTCTGGATTGGTACATTTGGGGGGGGGGGGGGGGGGGGGGAGTGGGGGGGGAAAGGTTTTAGAAATGTTCCAGGAACACAGTTTTCAGATCACAGAAGTTTGCATATAAATTATTTCTGGCCAATATTCTTGCATGTTAAATCACACGTTTTATTTCTCCCTGATTGTGTTATGCTACTGTGAAGAGGTTTAATGGCTTGGCCTTAAAATTATTCCTATGTGTTAGTAAACATATGTGCAACAAGATTTTTTAGATTGGAAAAACGTTATTTCTTGTTCCACATACTTTTCTCACAAATTCTTCTTATGATCACGAACCTTGTAACCTGTTAAGTGCTGTAGGAGATGTGTGTGCGTGGATGTGTATGAATATATATGTGTGTGCTTTGTGCATCTGTGTGTGTGGGTGGGTGGGTGTACATACATCTCAGATACATATAAACACACACATACACATATTCAGAAAAGCCAGTTGGGTATTGTGGTAAAAGTGCTGGACAAGGAGTCAGGAGAACTCAGGTTTGAGTTCTCCCCTAGGCATAGAAGCCAAGAAGGCGACCTTGGGGGCAGTCAAAAATTACCTTAACCAGTACTGGACAAACGTGCCAGATGACTCCATTTCTCCTTCAGTGGATTAATTCAAAAAGTAACAGAACCGAATAATAATACTTTGTTTTAAAAACATAAAAAAAATATCTTATGATGGAGAGCTTTGATACACACACACACACACACACACACACACAGTATATATATATGCAAATTATTCAAATTGCTAATAAATAATTTGGGAGGCTGAGATGATTATTTCGAACTTCTTATGTTCTCATCAGAAGTTCGAAATGATCATCTCAGCCTCCCAAATTATTTATTAGCAATTTGAATAATTTACACAAATAATGAGCTGTCATAAGTTGACTATATCCTGTGGATAGCTTTGGGTCAGGCCAAAGCAGGAAAGAAAGAGTTAATTAGCAAGGTGCCTTCAAAAGCCTTGACAAATACTTAACACACACTTAACACACACACACACACACACACACACACACACATATGTATGTGTGTGTGTGTGTATGTGTATGTGTATGTATATATATATATATATATATAACATTAATTCCAAATGGGAAGACATAAATAAGGTTTTCTTAATAGATTGTAATTATTTATTCTGTCCTCTGCCCAATTTGCTATAGAATTTCTTTCAATCTTCCCTGGCCTGATAGAGCAAGTATGCTGCGGTAAGCCACATGCAACACTATCTGAACAAAACTGCCTTTGTCCTTTTTTTAGCATGACTTCATACTATTTGTAAGCATCAGTTACACTGTCAATATTTCTCAGTTTAAAAAAAAAAGGAATGCTTTACATCAAGCTCAAACATTTAAAATACTATGGTTACAGGAGATATTCATATTCATTTACAGATGATACATGCATAGGTAATAAATGCTTGCTCCTTTGCAGCGTGATGCAGTCAAACATAAACATTAGCCACAATTTACTGTTTTGTCTGAACCTTAAAATGCAGCTACATTTTTGATAATCCTACTCAACAAAATGGGAGTATTGAAAAGTTGATATGGAAGAGAGGTTTCATTATTAAAATACATTTCAACAATATCTTAAAAAGTATACCCTTATGGCATACCTCAGGGGTCTTCAAACTTGGCCCTTTTATGACTTGTGAACTTCAACTCCCAGAAATCCTCAACCAGCGTGCCTAGCTAAGGAATTCTGGGAGTTGAAGTCCACAAATCATAAAAGGGCTAAGTTTGAAGACCCCTGGCATACCTTAAGTATATTCTTATGGCCCATTACATTGCCATTGATGCTTTGACTAAGTAACATAGATAAAAATTTTGAAAGAATATAACAAAAACTAAATGGATTTCAAGAATGGATTTCAAGGATTTCATGATGCAAGAAGAAATATACTTTGAGGATGGACAAGTTAAAATAGCCAGAATTGTTATGCTATGTAAATTTAGCAATTGACTATGGGAACATGGTTTCTTAATTGTGGTTTTATTTAATATCATCTGAACATCTAGCTTACAACAGCAAATGACCTTAAAGGTATTTATTTATTTACATGAAGTGTGAGAAGAACTAACTTCCTAACTTAAATGACTGGTATGTGTAATTTGGTTTTCAAACCATAGTTTGCTTTTACCATGCTTATATTAAAACAAGCATATTATGTCAAAAGGTTATGGTTGTTCTTATTAAGTACGTCAATAATGATTTCCATAAGGTACGCATTCCTTATATCTTCTGGCAGTACACTTAAGCCCATCAAAGTAATACATCTCGTCTCTAGATTAGACAAACACAAACAAACAAACAAACAAACAAATAGATAGACCATACCAGTCTTAAAACAACAAGTCACAGTTAGCATTATCCTTGCATAAGTAGCGACTATTGTATGTTGGGCTTGCAGTGAAATGTGAAAGAATAGAGAATCATATAGGCCTTAAAAGCATATAAAGAGGGCCTGCAAATTTTGAAACAGTTGCAAGAAAGGATAAATTATTGCCCAAAGCTATTTTGTATAAACAATGAGTTTTCTGGAGATAGTAAATCACAAAGTATCCAGTTGAAATTATATTTATTTCTTATACCAGCTATTTTATTGAACAATGTCAGTGTTACAGATGCTTATCTTTATAAATTACTAACAAGCACCCCTAATCTGGCTTTCTTTGGGTGGCACATTTGTTGTCTCTCTTTACACAGTTCAGTTTCCTATTTAATCTGCCAGCTCCTAGAAAATGAAAGCACTTACCTTCAGGAATAGAAATAAATGTTAGTTTTCCCATCAGTTTTCCCATTCTTCTTCCTTATGTTACCTATTTGTTTCCTCTAGCAGCCATTTCTACAATAATAAGTGAAATTTTCAAAAGCGGATTGGACAGCAATTTACTTATACCTTTACTTATACCTAATCAGCATTACAGTTTTTAGAATGTGTGCATAACACATTGGAATGGGCTACTTGCTGTGAAGTATGAAACTACGTATTTAATATGGCATTCGGTTTCTAATCAATGAAAGATGAATGAGCAAGAAACAAGATCCATGTGAAAAATCTGAAAAGAGGAGATGCTATAGTTCACATTCAGTACCTCTCAACTCTGTTCTGTTATCTGATATTATGATTGGTCCAGAAATATTTCTTAGATTAAATTAACACTTAAATATTCTCAGCTTTTTATCTGTCAGTATTGCATACATTGGTTGGAAACCAACAATAGTTTGTCCCCAAACATGCCTCGATATATTATCACTTTAAGGAAACCTTTGACTTTGATTTGTTAAAACATAGATGTATAGTGTTGCTGAATTACAAAGCCCAGTGAGAAGAAAAGTTTGGAACTGTAATTTAGTAATATCTGGAAAGCTATATACAGCCTACTAAAGAGATCTCTGTTTTCTGACTACTATTCAAATCAAACGTCTTGTACTTAATACAGTCCAGCCAGCTCTCTTGCCTTTTCACTAATTTTCACTAATTCAGTATGGTTCATGGCTTTTGCACAGCCCAGCTACCTTTATCGAATTATTTGACTACACACACAGATTCATACCTGGATCACATTGCATGCTGCTATGAGAAAATGCTTCAATAAAATATATTTTTAAGATGATGATGATTTTTCCTTTCTTATGCTTTTTCCCTGCCAACAGGCATGTCAGCAGCAGTGACAGAGTAGGAAAACCTTACCGTGGTGTGAAACCAGTTTTCAGTATTGGAGATGAAGAAGAATATGATACTGGTATAGTAGAAGGTTTTATAAGCCAATTATAGGTTGTACTTTCTAGCTAAGTCTGGAATTCTGTTACTAAAAAGATACTCTAATTGTGATCTGAAATTCCAACTGGAATCTGCAATATTATCTCATTTTGTGGGGGGCCATCATTCATCAGAATTCAGTTACACCTTACAAAATCTGAAGGCTTTACAACAGAAAAGTCCATTATTTGGAGACTCAGTCTGGACAATTTACATAAATGGACACAAATCACATAAAATTTGCATAAATTATATAAACAGTGTAACATGCCTTCTCTTGTATGGTCTGTTAAATCAAAATTTTACTCTTAAGTTTAGATAACATATTCCCATACAAAAAAAAATCTATATTTCAATAGCATCAGATTTCCTATACACACATGCACACAGGTTTTCTGAGAAACACCTGTACTTTTTTCCAAGAAACTTCAAGAAAATGATCTGGACAATCTAGAGATCTAGAATATATAGGTATATCAATTTCACTCTACACTAATAGCTCTGCCGGACTTTATTACTTATAAATTCAAGTCAAGGCATCCTTCTGTATTTCAGAAACACTCAATAGTTATCAGAGAAACATCTTATTATTAAACGAATTTGTTTGGAATCTTCATTCAGCATTCAGGGAACCCAAAATTGTATGGAATGTAGTATGAAAATCCCTGCCTTAATAAACTATATAGTAATACATATTTCATACATATATACAAGATGTGAAATATACTGTGACTTTTGCATTGAATCAGCAACTTGGCTTTAACGCTGAAGTTTTAGCTATTAATGAGGCTTGAGCAGCAACCTTTATTTCAGAAATTTCAAATTAGAATGAAAACTATTTTAAAAAATATGTGATAGCAATTGAAAAGATTTTATCTATGACATCATTTTTTCTTTTTGAAACAGATGAAATTGATAGTTCTTCCATGTCTGATGATGACAGAAAAGAGATTGTCAACATTCAAACTTGGATAAATAAGCCAGATATAAAACATCATTTTCCTTGTAGTGAAGTGAAAGAAAGTGGACACATGTTTCCTAGGTATTGTTGCATTGGCTTTATAATCTTAATAATGTTTCTAATTATATATAGTGCTTCTCTCTCTCTCTCTCTCTCTCTCTCTCTCTCTCTCTCTCTCTCTCT
>JAKJMR010016344.1:16846-49275 GCA_024449315.1 Daboia siamensis
TCTCTCTCTCTCTCTCTCTCTCTCTCTCTCTCTCTCTCTCTCTCTCTCTCTCTCTCATATAGACAGTTGCTACCTTTTAAATGCCAGATATGTAGACTTCTGTAATTCTGTAATTACTTTTCCAATTTAACTTTAACCCTACTGAATGAAAAAAAATAAAAATGTCGGGTGACTGATTAAGTGGTTCGCAAACCATACCAAATATTATGTTTTGCTCATAGCGTAATATATATTTGAGCTTTTATCTCAATATAAAATGTGTCCACAACTCAATGAAAAGTCAATTGTAAACTTGCTAAATAGCTGTTATATGTAACCACAGAATATTACTACTTGCAAATTGAGTTTGCCTCAGGATAATAATGCTGAAGATGAGGAAGTGTCTGTTTCCTAATATAATGCCACTTTTTTCTGATTATTATTTTTTTGTAGTCATCTTTTGGTAACTACAACACACATGTACTGTTTACGAGAGATTGCATCTCGAAAAGGATTTGCTTATATACAATCCCGTCAGGCACTAAATGCTGTGGTCAAAATTACTTCCAAGAAAAAGCATCCTGAATTAATAACGTTTAAATATGGAAATAGCACTGCTTCAGGCATAGAGATTTTGGCAATTGAAAGGTAAGATTTTGCTATGATTAGCTTCAACTACATATGAATCATCCATATATTCTGAAGATTAATTTATATATCAAAAGTAAATAAGCAATTGACAATAATTTCTAATGCTTTTTACGTGCAGCCATGTTATAGGGGGAATTATAAAATCCTTGTATAAAAAATGATTAATGCTTAATATAATGTACTAGTATTATCATTCGAAAGGCTATTGAGCCTTGTCCAAGTTCTGTAGAACTTTTTGTACATTCTTTAATTGTGCTAAACAATAGTCTAGAAATTATTACACCTTGTGATTTAATTGAAATATTGTTTAATCACTATATTAGATCTTGAGTGAATCATCTATGTACATGCTGGAATTTTGAGATTCTCTTAACAGCAGCCTATTAATCGGTGTTCCAAATCACTTACATTTTTCCCCCAATATAAAAATAAATTGGAAATTAGTTCCCTCGGCAGAATATTTTATATATTTATGTATTTATCAAAATTATGTAACCTCCATTCTTAAAGAAAGTGGCTCTGATGGCAGACAACAATTAAATAAAACAAAAATATATAAAAACAGTCATTATTAAAAATATAAATCGGTCATTATTATAAATAAATAAAGGCTCAAGATACAATAAATATTAACTATACCACCAGAACCATCTTAGAATCTCACTGGTCTCCTGGGATCCTCAGTCCTAACGACATAACCATGTCCTGAGAGACTTCCAGAACATTATGCAGTTAACTGTAGGAGATGATGAGGCAAAGCCTAAAGGCAGGGTCAAACACATTATCAGTTTGAAGTCATTATATTCCCAAAAGAGGCCTAAGACCAGCCCTTGCTGATTCCATTAATTCTTCTCTAGCATCAATGTGGCTTAACCATAGTAGATCAGATTCTTGTATATAGGTGAAATGAAATAAACTTTTGGTACTTTGAACTTTACTCTTATTCCTGGTTTCTTGCACCTGACACTAACTTCACTCAGGGAGAGAAAGTTCCATAATCATGGAGAATGTTCCATGGCAGAAAAAGCCACTTCCTGGGAGCCACCAAGTATAAGTCCCTAGCAGATGGGACCTGCACCATACTTCTTTCAGACCTGATGGGGCAGACAGAAATAATTGAGAACAGGTGGTCCCTCAGATAACCTAACCCCATGCCATGAAGTGTTTAAAGTTCAACAGCAACACTTTGAATTGAACCTGGAAGCAAACCGGCAACCAGTGCAGAGATGTGACGTGTTCTTTTTGGAAGCAAACGTCTGTGATGCTGCATTCTGCATCATTTGAAGCTTCTGTATACTTTTTAAGGGCAGTCCCATATAGAACTCATTACAGTAATCCAATTTAGAGGTAATTAGGGCATGAGTGACTGTGAGCAGACCCCTTCCAATTTAGGAATGGCACAACTGGTGCACAGCACGAAGGATCCTCCTACCTATGACTGCCATCTGTTGTTCAGGCAGCAGTTATATGTCCAGGAGGACCTCCAGATTACACACTGGGTCTGTCTGGGTTGATGTAACCCTATCTTGCACCAAAAATGGTATAGTCCTAAAATTGATAAGTCCCAAAACCCAGAGCCGCTCAGTCTTGCCAGAGTTCAGCTTAAGCCTGTTGTCCCCATTGAGACCTTCACAGCCTCCAGGCACAGGATAAGACATTGATGGCTTTGCTTAATTTTCCAGGAACAGATATATATAATTGGGTATCACCAGCATTATGATGATACCTCATTCCCTGGTGATGGGTAAGCTTACCCATCAGCCTCATGTAGAAGAGGCAACACTAAACTCTGTGGCACCCCATGGAGTAAGGGCCAAGGATGGAACATCTCCACAGTCATCACTAACTAGAATTAACCCCAGAGAAAGGAGGCAAATCAGCACAACACAGTTCAAACCCACAAAGAGATTAAGTGGAGCATGGATGGATGTACAATTCCCATCCAGCCTTCACCAGAGGTCAGCCAAAAATATAAAATACAGTCCTAAAGAAAGAATATTACAAACACAGAGACACCCGCAAAGATGTATCCCAGCAGTAGTTGTATATGTATGTTTGTGTGAGGACTGGTGAAAGAAGAATAGAAAATACATTCTCATGGTAATTAATGGACCCTAGCCATTTCATAAAATCAAATAATAATGTATATGTTTTTATAGGTAACTATTTTTATAGTATTGGCAATCACTGAAGCTTAAAATAAGGAACATATTTGCCAAAAGTCTAAAGTTTGAAACTTTTTGTTTATTGAAACTTCAACTACTACTTTTAATCTACTATTATAAAATTTAGTGCTGCTATAAAATTTAATACTAGTGTAAATTCTCAACAGGCAAGAGGAATAACACACTAATTCTTTATCTCATTTCAATTTCTTTGGAAATAAATATCATTGTGTATGTTTGTATGTATGCCTATGCGCATGTGTGCATCATATATATGGATCCTACGTATCATGACATAATATTTTAATGGTATTATTTTATATTGTGAAAGTGATTAGTATATTAACAAATGATCTTATCATTTCCAATTTTAAGGTACTTGATTCCAAATGCAGGTGATGCCACCAAAGATATAAAAGAACAGATTGTGAAAGTACTGAATGCCCTGGAAAGCTAATAAGAACAGATGTTTTCACTGTATCTTCAGAAGAAAGTGGTGGCCAAAATATTTTATGTGGCCTAAAACAACTTGTTGCATCTGAATACTAACCTAAGAGGACATTTCAGTTTATTGATGGGAGTGCCTGGATGACCACTTCATGGTAGAAGTAAACTATACTTTTGAAGAGATTTTTTTTAAAGTATTTTCTTTAACACATTTGCAGATATTGTTTGTTATGAATTTGAGTTATTTTTAAAGTAGCTTTGGAGGAGCTGACTTATTCTTCAGGAGTGAACTCAGTACACACATCTGTGAAAAAAATGTACTGTAGCCAGACAATTCTTTCCAATATTGGAAAATATTTGGACTACATCATTCACAGTTGAACAACAACACATATTTTTTACATGCCTTGAATATTTCATTTGAATTGCTACGCATAGTATCAGGGTTTGGCAACAGTGCTTTAGACAAGAATCTATAACTTCTTTAAAACAAAAATATTATATGCTATCAAACTTGGGATAGGTTTATAGGGACATACAATATGTATGTAATTTTTAAAGTCTTCTATGAGGTTTAAGAGAATAGTTAAATTCCTGAAACTTGAAATACTAAGCAGCATACAGCAGTTGAATCTTAACAGCTTTATGCTTTATAATGAAAGCTAAGGTTTTCCAAAGTCAGCATTAGATTAGGAAATGAAATCGTAATTCATTTTTCATGGGGAGGCGGATATAAGAATTGGCTATATTAATGAACATGAAAACATAATCTTTTAGAAACCTGTTCAAAATCTGTCCAGTGCTTACTAAAATTGCAATGCACACGAGTGAAGCAAAGTGTGGAAACCTTATGTATGATGTCTTTAGTTTTTCTTTGAAATGTATCAGCTGAATGCATTAATAACATCTTCAGTACTTGAGACTGAAAAAATAAAATCTGGTGCAAAAATCCATAGTTTTCAAGGAGTAACCAAAATGGTTGTGAGAGGTATTTTGAATGCATTTAGGAGTCTCAAGAAAATCCTGTAAATGCTGACATGAAAGCTGCAAAACCTGGGAGTAACAATTCATAAGATTGTATTAGGTTAGACAAAAAAATAATACAATATCTGCAGATCCAATCAATATACCAATGGAAACTAAAATCAACAGATCTTCATTCATTACCAACTCTTTTGAGCTCTTAACAACAATCATGTAGGCACCTTAATCTGAAACCAACACTCATTTTTTAAAAAAATATACCTAAACAAGTATATAAATATGAATTGCATGAACTGCACTTTTTCCAAAACTCCTGTATTTATATTTCTGTCCCAGAGCTGCTGCATTATTTTTTTCCTTTCTCCACTCTACTTTTAAAAAGCAAATTAAAATCTCCTAGAGGTTTTCCTGCCTAATTGAGCAATGACACTTTTTTCATAATATTAATGTAAAGATGTTTGTGCAATTGTTTATAAAAGTGCTATTGTAAATAAATCATTACTACTTAAATGCCAATTATTTGTCCAAATCATTTGATCCAACTGTCATTTACAAGGAATAATAATGATAGCAAAAAGGTTCACTTCACATCTTAGATTGACTTAATGCAATTCTAACTATTTTCTTTAACTCTGCATTCCTCAGTCTGTTCTGAAGAGAGGAATCTTCTGTGCAGAATTTGAGTGCTTGCAAAGTAACAGGTGTGCATTGGAAGTTTCAATGAATTCTATCCAGTGATATTGGTGAAACTTCTTTTAGCATTCTCTGCTACACAGTTTTTAGTGTGGTTTTATACACACAGTTTTTATACACATACTTTTCACAGGTAAGTGTCACTTTGTTCACCTATTATTTAACGTGTATATGAAGTTAAAACAACATACTACAACTCTACTTAGTACTCATTTTAGGTCTAAGTAGGGTTTGGGTTTAAAAGACAAAGTAGGCTTTGGAGTATGGGGGGGGGGGGGCACTTGTTGCAAACACCCTAAAGCAGTTATGTCTTTTTGTGTGCTTATGTGGCTGCCTCTGCAGTTGAAAAGGATCCTCCAAAAAAGAAGCACCGGGTATTGAGTGAATTGGCTGTTCACAGGAAGTTCAAGTTATATTTTGTCTTTGAATCCTAAACTCGGAACTATCCTCTTTCAGCTAAGCTTATTGTATTTACTTTTACCACACCTACATTATTATTAGAGCAGGCCATGCGGATTGGAGCTCTGTTGTTATATAATTTTTTTGTTATAAAATTTATTATATAACAACACATATTAATTGATCAATTGGAGATGGTATTTAGGAAAAGAAAAACAAATTGTAGCTATTCTGTACAACAATGAAATGAATAAATACTTTAAATTCTATGTGTAGAAGAACATAAACAAAACTCTAGAGCCACTTAATGCAGAACAATAGAAATTTAACAAGTTAAAAGGCCTGTCTAGACCCAAAATAAAATCTGGGGTAGGAGGGCTACTACTGAAAATGTTCGATCTTTTAACAACTGCCCACTGTATGAGTGCATGGGGATGCTAAGTGCCATATATGAGACATAAAATAAGTGATACGATATTAATTTGTGGGTGATATTTTTTGTCCTGGTCTAATTTTATGTTCTTGATTTCACAGCTAAAATAAGTCATAAATATTTAAAGAGAAGCAATGTTTTCCTTCCTCTTAAGCCCATAAACCTATGAATTTCTAATTTGATCACTGATTAAATATGCTTAAAATTACATTGTCATATAACTGTGGGGTAAGATTGCAAACAATTTTAATGAAAGTAAATCTCATTATAATTAATTAATCTAAAGCAAGTATGCTTTTAAGGTACAGTACTTCAGCCGGCGGTATTTAGAACATTGCAGTAATTAATGATCACATTTGACTTGCAACAATTGTTTTTGAACGTTCAAAAACTATTTTATTACTCAAAATTGCTTCAAAATAGCAATAGCGCTGTAAGGAATAAAATAAATTCCACTTCAAAGGTATTGGAAAATAAAACAAGTTTTTTTGAAGCGTTTGCAAAGACTGCTGGATCTTGGCAAGTACAATCCCAGAGACCACACCAAAATTAGTTCAGCATAAACCTTTACACCTGTCCCGTAGAATACGCCACATCCTTTCCAGACTCAGTTGATGGGCCATCTAGTCACATGCTTTCTGACCGCCTAGTAAAATTATTAGACACTGCAGCTGTACAATTAATCATTTCCCTTTGTTTTACCTTTTATCTTTCCCTTTTTATGTTCACATTGAACCAACTCAGCTCACAGTAAGAGCCTCTTTGTCTAAGCTGGATGATACAAATGTTTCAACTCTGTTCCCTTGCCTATCTATACAATGTAACTAATGCCTGCTTCAACCCAAAAGTTGTGAAAGTCATCTTTAGCAAAGTGAAATATGGCTGTGCTTTGGCTATAAGATTATACCTTAAAATACTGGCTCTAAATAGTTTTTATAAAATATAAGCTAATCTATATTATGAAAAATTATAACATATACATTTCTCGTATATCTCACAGCATTCAGATTTATATATCACTTCATGGTGCTTTACAGCCCTCTCTTAAGTGGTTTATAGAGTCGGCATATTGCCCCAACAATATGGGTTCTCATGTTACCAAGCTCAGAAGGATAGAAGGCTGAGTCAACCTGGTGCTGGTAAGGATAGAATTGCTGGCAGTCAGCAGAGTTAGCCTGCAATATTGCATTCTAACCACTGCACCACTGTGCTGCACTTTTTAAATGAAAAGTTCAGCATGAATGTATGTTACATCTACAGTCAATCAGTGCTCCTTGCATCTTATCATCTCTCTCCACTTGCAGTGTTTCACAGCTTGGCCCAAAAGTGCTTTTCCAAAAGGCAACTGGATTTTCTTGGATTTTTTTCTTCTTCAAAAACATTTCACAGTTCTGGCTAAATAATTGAAGAAGCTTCTTGGATCAGAAGCAAATCATTTTCAAAGAAAAGTCCAGTTGCCTTTTGGAAAAGCACTATTGGGACAACTGTGACCTAGATGACCGAGAATCTTCGTAGACACTTTCATGGCTTGAGAATGTTTGGGATTGAGACTGCTGCAGGTATAGTCTTGATCCATGGTCTGAAATTTATGTTGAGAACATGCTCACCTTTTCCAGAGACACCAATGTTCCCTTGAGATCATGAGCAGGCAAATGGTTCACGCTAATTGACAACACGTGAAGAATTATTTGTTGAACATTTAGCTTTCTTGATTTCAGTGTAGTGAGGTTTTCCTTAAGCATATACACATATACTTTTTTTGCTCTCAGTCACAAGTTTCATTAACAAACTGATAAAAGAAATTGAAAAGAGTGGGAAAGACAGAGGAACTAGGTGAAGTCAATACATTTTACAACAGTTTTCAAATCTGTATTTTATTATTTATTATGAGTATGTGTCAGTTCTATTGGACATAATTTTGAAGGAGTATTTTAGATACTGATAGTTACTTAGGAGGAAATACAGGTAGTCCTCAATTTACAACAATTGAGCCCAAAATTTATGTTGCTAAATGAAATATTTAGTAAGTGAATTGTGCCCCATTTTACAACCTTACTTACCACAGTTGTTAAGTGAATCACTGTAGTTGCTAAGTTAGTAACAAGACTGTTAAGTGAATCTGGTTTCCCCATTGACTTTGCTTGTCAAAAGGTTGCAGAAGATAACCTGATCCCGGGACATTGCAACCATCATAAATATGAACCAATTTTCAAGCACCCAAACTTTGATCATGTGACCAGGGGAATGCTGCATGGTTGTAAGTGTGAAAAATGGTCACAAGTCACTTTTTTCAGTGCCACTGTAACTTCAAACGGTCACTAAATGAACTGTTTTAAGTCAAGGAATAATTGTACTGAGAAATATTATTGGTGCA
Source organism: Daboia siamensis (assembly GCA_024449315.1). NCBI lineage: Eukaryota > Metazoa > Chordata > Lepidosauria > Squamata > Viperidae > Daboia > Daboia siamensis. The sequence goes on from JAKJMR010016344.1 coordinate 24,972, forward strand.
GAAAATATACATAAGGCTGCACATCGTGAAGTAGAGTTGCCAACTGAACAGAAAGTAAATAATTAAAATCTCACTTCTAGAATTTGAAAAAAAAATCAGAAAACACAATTTTGCAGGTCTACTTCCTCAGCTTGGCCATTCTCAGCCCAATAACATCATTGCCCAAACAACATGGTCATTTTTCATCCAACACACTTGAAAGATTCCAGGTCAGCCAGGAATACACATGCCAGCACCCATTCTAAAAAGTAGGTTAAAAACCTACAGTGATATAATTTTAAATTGAAAATGAATACAAATTATTAAGAAAATTGTTTTATTTTTTACAATAATATTAACATAAAAAGAGTCCTACTATGGGCATGTCAAGAGCCCATATAATCCAAAATTCTATGTTACATTAATCAGGTGAATTCAAGAAGTTCAGAAGCATGGATGAGAGAACTGGCACTCCCTCCCTCTGGCTCCACTACAACCTTTACTTAAGATGTTAATCCTCCACCAGTTTATTGGGACTCTCTTTGATGGTCATGTCAAATTCTACGCACTAAAGAAGTACTGTTATCATTTTTATTTATTTACTGTTTATTTGTTTTATTTTGTTTGCTGCCCATCTCACTGCAAGGCAACTCTTAGAATCATTCTTAGCTTGTGAGAAAGACCAAAAATAAAGCAAAACCTCACCACCACCACTTTCCACACTTGTTGACACAATTATTACCTCCCTTTACCCATTTTAGAACACTTCAAGTTCTTGAATTATTTCTCTGACTTTGGTTACTTTTCCCCCCACTTTTGGTAAAGGTGCAAAACGATACTTTATTTGAAATGCAGTGATCAGAAGTGTACAGCATTCCAATCAATTTCACTCCATTTTATACAAGGGCATCATATATGAAGTTGTATTTAACATTTCATTCTCAATATGTTTTCTTTTTCTTAATAGTCACATTCAGGGTTTACATTTTCATTCATTCACCATAATCCCAATAGCTGTTTCCAGATGAGTTGCTGTCAGCTGAAGTTTTATTAATAGATGTGAATTTTGGTCTTTATAGATAGCAAGAAATGCAGCTCCTTGCATTTGCCATTTTGTCACTCCTGGGGAGTTTTATTTTAGTGACATTCAGTACATAAGAAGAAAGCTGCAAAATTCCACATGGCTGCTAGATGGCAGCAAATAGGTTTCTACTGTACCAGCCATCTGGATCTTTGTAGTTCTAATAGTGGAATATAGCGTTGTTCGTGATAGCTCTCTCTCTGCAGGGCTAATGATTACAAATTCAGCAAACTTATCACTCCTCTTCGCAGTTTTCCATGATGAAATATTGGTATTTTATGCTTTCAACATATTGTACTAAAAAAGCCCTAGGCGGAAGGAAAAAGAAAATTAAGCCCTTTTTCAAGGTTAGAGAATCTGGAATCCGCCAAATAATCTGGGCGTCACCTCCCATCATTCTCAGAGACACTTTTAAGAGCAAGGGCTTCTGGGAGTTGTGGACCCATACATAAGATAGCTAAAAACCGGAAAATAAATGTTCCAAAAGAACTACATTTCCTAGAAGCCCTTGCTTCTTTTGAGCGTGCGCTGTGTTCTCTAAGAATCTTTTTCTGGTCAGCGGCAAACCTTACAGAATCAATGTTATGCAGCTGCTGAAAGGAGTCATGGCCAGTGAGTAATTTTTCCTACAAGGATTGTGTGCTCAGGTAGTTTAGTTTCCGCTGAACGCTTAACAAGAGGGGATAAAAGAGAAGAAAAACTTTGTCTTTGGACTTAGGCTTGCCTTCTGCAAAGGTGCTGTGTTCCCTTTTGTCTAATTTTTAAACAAAGTTAACCAGAGACCTGCCAGTGTAATTTTATGTAGGTTGTATGTAGGTTTCATGTATGTAGCTGTAGTCGTGCAGTGGTCCTGCTTGTCCTGTCTTGGTTGCTATTGGGGGGAGCAATTTTAAAAAGTTAAAAAATAGGTACTGTTTCTGTTTAGGAACACCTTTTCTTTATTACCTTAAGTACTCTATTTTGGGGGGATTTTTGTGGTAATTTTGGATAACTTCAATGAATACTCATGTTAGTTTTTTGCATTTAATATAAAGAAAAAAAAACCCCCTTAGCAAATAAAGAAATCAATTTATTTTCATAATAACTTTCATGAATCAGTCTACACTTTAGATGCATGGAATAAAGTCCTGAAGGAAGTGTGCTCGTGTGTATGGATATGATTCATATTGTGTAATTCCCAGCTTTATAACCATGTTAGTATAGATTTCTTTTTCTTCCATTCAATCAGATCTGATTCACATATTCTGCCTGGACAAGTCCCTGCAGTTTTCTTTGCAAGTTTTTTTTCCCCCAGAAATGGTTTGTCATTGCCTCGTCTTAGGACTGAAAGACAGTGACTGGCCCAAGATCACTCAATTGGCTTCATAGCTAAGGTGGTCTGGTATCTGTCCTGATGTCCTAACACTACAATAAACTGCCTCTCATTTACAGTAATATTTTAAATGAACTTATCTCTATTTAATAATATTTAATACTAAAAATTAACTTATCCTCTAACTGGAGCAATTTGAGATTTGGCATGTCTTACAGCTCTCAGTTACTGTGCAATGAGTTATAATGTTAAATGTGTTACTCAGTTTGCTCATTTGGACTCCAGTTATAAAGCACTAAGAAGTAAGTCTACAACAACAGTATTTATTTTATACCATAGGGTTGAGGTGCAGGAAAACATTGGTAATAGGCAGTTCTGCTATTCTGCCAGTTTTGTAAATTATGCTTCAGTAAGTTCATAAAGATGCTTTGGAACTTTTTTGGGAACTTTTTTCAATATCTGAAATTTTGGAAAACCTTATAACTGAAATATTTTATAGTACTGTGGTCTCAAGAAATAATACTTATGATCATGGTCTCATGGAATGATACCAGGATGCTTCATTCTTTTTGGCTACTTCTGCTCATGTGACCAGATAAGCTAAGGATGGAGAATCTTTTTGTAAGGATTGCTCAAAATTGATAGCAGTTTCCTATAGTATAAGCCCTAAAATAGTAATATTGTTATTTTTAAAGGCCCAATTCACCACCAACTGTGTATTTTCATTAACATGTTTTTTAACAACTGCATCATAGAGTTTGCTAATATTCAACTTGTATTCAACTATAATGCAACTTATATAAGGAAGTGAAAACAAAGCTTTAGTTGGGATTAGGTTGATGCAGAATTATTATTTTAATCAAGAGTGCTGCTTAACCCCTCTTTTCTCTTTACATCAGTTTCTTCATCCTGGTGCTGTCTAGCTATGTAGTTATATTGAGATTCCAATCCCTGTACAACATGGTCTTTGGTTCCCCTAATTCTTTAAGGTTTTTAGTTGCTTCATAGTGGTTGTGGGAGGCAGGTGTATCTTTCTAATTAAAATTGATGGTAGGATTTTTTAAAAAATGTTTTTCTTCATAGCTGAACCTTTACCTTTTTTTACCTTTAGATTTTCGTTTAGCACTCATCCAGCTCCATGTGTCTGCTGTCAAAACAGACAACTTGAACAGAGCCTGTAGACTTGTGAGAACTGCAGCAGGACAAGGAGCAAAAATTGTAATTCTGCCAGTGCGTATAACTTTTTTCAAAAATGATTCTCCAAATTCAGATTTTTTTTTATTGTTCTTGAGCCCTACATTTGATGTTTACTTTTTCTCCCTGGCATAGTTAGGGATTTTTTTCAAAGATCAGAATGAATATTAAAACTGGTCTTTAGATAAACACTAACAGCTACAGCTACAGTACCTCTGCATTTATATACTACTAAAACTATCCTGTCTGTTGATTTATAACCTTCATAGCACAAAAATTTTTGAATCAAGGTGGCTCAGTGGGTTAGGATGCTGAGCTTGTCGATCAGAAGGTCGGCAGTTTGGCGGGTCGAATCCCGAGTGCCGTGTAGCAGAGTGAGTGCCTGTTACTCGTCCCAGCTTCTGCCAACCTAGCAGTTCGAAAGCACGTAAAAATTCAAGTAGAAAAATAGGGACCACTACGGTGGGAAGGTAACAGCGTTCCGTGCACCTTTGGCATCTAGTCATGCCGGCCACATGACCACGGAGACATCCTCGGACAAGCGCTGGCTCTTCAGCTTTGAAACGGAGATGAGCACTGGCCCCTAGAGTTAGAAACGAATAGCACCCATGTGCGGGGGAACCTTTACCTTTACCTTTACCTTGAATCCACTAATTTAAAGACTGCATACCAGGTCCAGGATCCATTACTCCTGTATAATTGAAATTTCAATATTTTTTATACCAGTTGTATTTGCAGAATTGCAGCATTTTCTGTTTTTAAAGCACTTTCTTGTTTTATAATATTGTATTTTTCACACATTTTTAAATAGATGTTTTGTTGCTTTGCTGCAGAGCACTGGGATCTTTCCAGATGTTTCATTTAAATTCAGTGGTTGTGTGATATTTTTCTCGGCCATATGACAAATATTTTGGGAATATGGACAGTTTATTTTGATTTAAAAATGGGTTTCATTTTGGCTTCAAGTGAATATTACAACTTCATTTGCCGTGATAGTAGGCAAACTGGGATATAATGTGTGTGTGGGGGAAGACAATTGAGTAATACCTGTGACCCAAATTGAGTTTTCAAATTTGTTGAAAGTGCTTATCTCTGACTCTGCTGAGTGAAGTTGAAAGAACCTTTATCAGATGCAGCCAAAATCCAAGGCCTTATATATTACTAGCCCAAAATCATGCAGCAGTTTTTATGCCTAAGAGAGGCCAACTAGCCAGATGCTTGTTGACTGCACCTCAAATGAAACCACTGCTCTGTGAGCTGCATTGGTTACCAGTCTACTTCTGGGTGCTATTCAAGGTATTGGTGATCACCTTTAAAGCCCTTCAAGGGCTTTATGAGTCCAAGTTACTTGAGGAACCATCTCATCCCACTGGGATGGCCTGTACCACTCATGCTGTTGGCGGAGTCCAGGAGGACGGCATTCTCTGCTGTTGCTCCTGCCCTCTGGAACACCCTGCACCTCCGATGTGAGGTTGGCCCCCCAACCCTCCTATCTTTATGTAAGGGCCTAAAGACATGGCTAGACCAGTTGGCTTGCGGCTCCAGTGGGGCATTGATTGAGTAATAACAGATTCCATCTCTCCACCCCGCTCCACCCCTGCCCTCCCCATGTGTCTTTGGTTGTAAGTTTTGGTTTTAACATTTTATGTTTTAATTAAGATGTAACTGTAAGCTACCCAGAGTTACCCTATAGTAAGATGGGCAACCAATAAATTTTATAAATAAATAAATACCTCCATGTCCGTCCAACTAGAGATCTCACCTGAGCAACAAGTTCTGCTTCTTGGAATAGCAGAAAGTGTATTTGCTCATAATATCTTGAAGCCTAAGTTTATAGATCAGGCTAAGCCAGGGGTCGGCAACCTGAAAAAGCAAAAGAGCCACTGGGAACCGGTTCCATCACACATAAAAAAAGTGGGAGCCGCGCGCGTGCATCCACGCACATGCATAAAATAAAATGTTTTGCGCATGCGCAAAATGTTTTGTTTTTTGTGCGTGCATGGATACACGTGCGCGGTTCCACGTTTTTTTATGTGGACACACCTGCACACCAGCGGCGACGGGTCTCCCTGGTGACAGGCGCTGGGTTGCGGTGCCGCCTTCACCCCGGGCGCCGCTGGAGCCACCCCCGGGACCTCCAAACTGCCGCCCGAACACGCGTTTGGAGACCTGCTGGTGCCGGTTTAGAAAGCTGCCGTGGGTCGCAGCAGCTTTATAAACTGGCACCAGCAGGTCTCCAAACCATACTTCCACTCGAACACCAGCAGGTCTCCAAACGCGTGTTTGGGTGGAGGTGCGCACGCACCTCTCCAAACCTTTGGAGAGGTGTGCATGCACCTCCGCCCGAACACCCATTTGGAGACCTGCTGGTGCCGGTTTAGAAAGCTGCCACAGGCCACGGCAGCTTTCTAAACTGGCACCAGCAGGTCTCCAAACTGCACCTCCGCCCGAACCTGTTCTGCCTGTTCCAAGAGGTGCACGCGCAGCTCTCCAAACCTTTGGAGTGGTGTGCACGCACCTCTTCCCGTTCGGAGTGGTGCGCGTGCACCTCCTCCCGTTCGGAGTCGTGCGTGTGCACCTCCGCCCGTTCGGAGAGGTGCGTGTGCACCGGGCGACCGGGAGCTGCAGGAGACAGCTTAAAGAGCCTCATGGGGCTCCGGAGCGCAGGTTGCCAACCTATGGGCTAAGCTATAATGTAGGTTTTGAGGGGCAGAGGTTAAGTTATTAACTATTAGTTAGCTATTAAACCAAACACATCACATTATGGCTTATTGTGCTGTGTAAACCCCTAGAAACATATTCATACAGATAGTCCTTGACTTATGACCATAATAGAGCCTGCTGATCTTAATTGTAAATTGGGTCACCCATGTGACTAACCTAATTTTACAATCTCTTTTGTAGCAATCATTAAGCAAATATGGTAGTCATTAAGTGAACCCATTGTTTGCTGTGGGGCAGTTTTTGCTGGAAACTAGAAGTTAATGTCGGTTTCTGGCAAAAACAAATTGTCACATGACTGCACGGTACTGTTAAAGTGGGTCATGTGACCAGGGAGCAAATGTTGCAACTTCAAAATTGGGTTGTTAGTCCGTTTTGGGGGGTCGATTGTAACATTCAGCCATCACTAAGCAACTTGTCATAAATCAAGGACTACTACTACTGTAGTGAAGTGTATTATATTTTTATTCTGATTTGATATATACATACACACACAAGCACACACATAAACTCAAGGCAGTAAACATACCTGATATGCGTACCTCTATTTTCCTCACCATAACAAACTTGTGAGATAAATTCGGCTGATAAGAATTACTGGCTCTAAGTCACACAGTCAGCTTTTATACCTAAGAGAGGCCAAGAATTCCCAGTCTTCTGGTTTCTAGGTAAGCAACTTAATTGCTGCACCGAGCTGGCAGTGGTTAGAATGCAGTATTACAGCTACTTCTGCTGACTGCTGGCTGCCAGCAGTTCGGCAGTTCAAGTCTCACCAGCTCAAGGTTGACTCAGTCTTCCTTCCAAGGTTGGTAAAATGAGGACCCAGATTGTTGGGGTCAATGTGCTGACTCTGCAAACCGCTTAGAGAGGGCAGTAAAGCACTGTGAAGTGGTATGTAAGTCTAAGTTGCTCTTGCTACACCAAACTGCTTGTCTCTCATGATTTACAATGTATTATAACTTTATATATTATGTAAACCAGGTTTATATAATTCCAGTATCAGTTCAGTCATTTTTGCATTTTATATTTTAATGTTACTTTAAAAAAAGATATATTCCTTAAATGTGCCTCATGGGTGTCTGACTTATTTTGGTTCTCATTCTAGGAATGCTTCAATTGTCCCTATGGCACAAAATATTTTCCAGAATTTGCAGAGAAAATTCCTGGAGACTGCACACATAAGCTCTCAGAAATTGCAAAGGAATGTGGTATATATCTCATTGGAGGTAAATTGTTATTTTTAAAGTTTATTTTTGTATATAAATACAGCACATTTATTTGACTAAATAATCATCTTTGCTTTTAACAGGTTCTATTCCAGAAGACGATGCAGGAAAATTGTATAATACGTGCACAGCTTTTGGTCCTGATGGTACTATGTTAGCTAAATATAGAAAGGTAAAAAAATCTTGTTTGCCCTCTTTTCTGTCAGTTTGACAACATTGCAGATAATCCTCGACTTATGGCAACAATTGACCCCAAATTTTCTGTGGTTCAGTGAGACATCTATTAAGTGAATTTTGCCCCATTTTACAAACTTTCTTGCCACAATTGTTAAGTGAATCACTGCAGTTGATAAGTTGGTAACATGGTTCTTAAGTGAATCCGGCTTTCCCATTGCTTTTGCTGGTCATAAGGTTACAAAAGGTGATTACATGACCTTGGGGAAATAATAATGGTCATAAGTATGAACCAACTTTTTAAAGTCGGAGTTTAGCTTGAGAATCTGCAACTTAGCAGAGGCTCTAAGTTTCGTAGAAGAGCTCAAGGTCTCCCATGTCCATTTCCATATCTGAATTTAAATTGACTGCATCTGAGTCTAGGGGCATATGCTGTCAAATATCACATAGTTTTATTTCCTTTACAACTTGTATGACAGTGATAATAGTAGAGATTTAGGCTAAATCTATAAACTGAAAATTTACCTTGTGGAAACATTTTTGTATTTACTGCTATAAATGGGAAATCTTAAACAAAACTAAGAAGTGATATTAATTCTCTCTGACTTCTTCCAACGTATAAGAGATTACTTCCAAGAGTAATAATTAACATAGATTAGGTAACGGAAATTAGTGTACATGTGTGTCAAAGAAGTAACACAGAAAAACAAGGACATTCCAATGTTCTGCCTCTGTCACAATCATCCACTCCTTGTTAACTATATTAACCAGTGAATTTACTGATGCAATAATTCTGGCTTAATTATTTCTAGGAAGAGCTGGTGGAATGACATTGTAATTTTACCAGTAGTCATACCCATACCCAAAACTTCTGTGGTGCTTTCTGAAAGTTTAACCTTTTCAAGTGATCTAAATGAAGTATGTGTTGTTTGTGTACACAATATTATTTGACACTCTATATTGGTTTGTACATATAGCTGCATTAAGACAAAGTGTACTTTAGTTGAGAAGTGCATGAATTTCTTGCACTTTCTAGCAACTAGCTTTCTTGTTTCCCATAAATATCTGCCAAGTGTCAACATCTTGCAATTAAAAAACGTACCTTTTTTCCAGACCACTGGCTTCAAGTTTATTTTAAACTACTTTTTAGTTCAGATTTAACAGAAACATTTACTACTCACAAGAAGTGAAGGCCAAAATGGACTTCCGGTTCCTGTTTCTCAGTGGAGCAGTTGGAGAATTCGAAATGTTGGATCTTCCGGCTGAAATTTCTTTTTGTTGGGGACCCTAAGGGGCTAGAATCTACCCTGAAGGGGTGGAATGAAGGAAGGAAATCCCAGGGACTTAGGAGAGACAGTGGTCTCTCTGAACAGTCCAGGAGAAGCCTCCCAGAAACCAACAGAAGAAAAGGCTGGCTAACGCCATGTCCAGTCACAGCTGAAGCAATAGAAGTCATAAGCCATTAAACCAAGCAAAATAATAAACAGCATGCTTGAATATGGGTAGGAATACTGATTTTCTCTATCCCACCTACTGTCCTGAAGAAAATTCCCAAAATAAGAGATCTCTGAAGAAGGAAAGGGGGAAGGGGACTTCGCTCCCTCCCTTTCAGTCGGGTGGTGACATTTACCCTTTAGAGAAAGAAAACAACTAGAAAGACATGAAAAATGAGCAAATGCTGACACCTGCTGGTGGATGAGGATTTTTTTTTTCTTTTTTTCCCTTTGAACTTTTAAGCTTTCAGAAAATGCACCTGTTTTAAACAAAGATAACACAGCTGAAGCAATGAATAGTTTACAAAAGGAAACGTGATGGGCAACAACAATTTCAAAGGACAATGACTTTAAACTACATAGAAATCCAGAATAACTTTGAGAGTATGAATCAACTCATTTTCAACTTAATTTCACTCCAAGAAATTCCTCAGGAAAATACAGTAGAGATGACTGAACAAGATTCTGAAGACAGAGACACAAAGAAGGAACCTTATAAAATGCTCATTTCAAAAAAGGAAGTATATGATAAGCAGCAAAAATTTCAAAGGACAATGACCTTAAATTACAAGGAAATGCAGAAGAACTTTGAGAGCATGAATCAACTTATTCTCAACTTAATTTCACTTCAAAAACTCTCTCAGGAAAATATAGCAGAGATGATTAAATATAATTTTGAGGATAGAGAGTTGAAGATGGAATCATATAAAATAAAAAAAAATGATTTAATTCAATTGGGAAATATTTTAATACGTCTAAACTTTGAAGATAAGGAAAAGAATGAGAAAAAAATTCCCTTTAAGGAAACAAATAATGATGAAACATCAGAAAAAAGATGGAATATATCAGAAAGAATACTTCAAAAAGAAACATTTGTTTGAATATGGCTAAGAAATGGGAAAATTTTGAAATATAAAAGAAGAAATTTTTTCTTCTTTTTCTTCCTCCAAATCAATATAATTGTGTTTTTTGTTGTTTTTTTCCCTATTCTTCTGAGTTGAATTGATTTAAACAAAAGTAAACATTTTAGCTACTTAAATGTGATGAGAAAAATATAAAAAATGTGTTTTGAATGAGATTTAAAGGATTAGATAATTAGAACTATTAAATGGAATGTTCAAAGTTTAAATAGAGTAAATACATTTTTAGGTATGGTTAAAAAGAATGAGAATTTGAGGGAATAAATATATTAAATTAGGAGAAATATATATTTTCATGTTATTTTTTGTAGTTTAGTACTTAAATTCACTAATGTAAATATAGTTGAATGTTGAACTGATTGTTATTTGTAAGAACATTTAGAATTTGGAGGGAGAAATAAGCTGCTCTTATTTCTTTTTTTGTTTCTTTTTGTTTCTTTTTTCTTTTACTTATTGATTGGGAAATATAAAAATATGAGAGGGTATGGAAAAAACAGAATGAAATCCACCAAGGTAAATATAGTTAAATGTTAAAAAGGGGAGAAATAAGCTGAAATAAACATGGTGACAGGATTTATGATAAGGCAACTAAAATGATATACAGGATTACTGAAACTATATATTGAACTGTTGTTAAGCAAATAAAACTATCTTAATGTAATGTTTTGCAAAGAAAGACATGTTGGGGAAAGGGGAAATCAAATAATGAAGTGACTGGCGAGTGTAAGGATCACGCGGAGACAGCGGTTCGGGTTACAGGTTTATTGAGGTACACCCGGCGAAACTTTGCCAGCTTGAGTTCTTTATATAGCCAGCTGGAAGTTGGTTCCTCCAATCAGCGGATCGGCATTCTCCCGCCGGGAGGTTTGGGCCTATCGGCTGCCTCGAAATTTGACAGCTAGAGTCCTCGTGCTGCGCTGTCAGCTATCGCGCGTGTAGCTGTAGCAGCTGTCAATTTGCCGCGTGTTCCCCTGTCAGCCGTATTTACCTCATGTAACCACTCATAAAACTAACCAGTAACGATAACATTAATAAGGTTATACATATATATATCACCCCTTACCCCTCCCCCGAACTGGTGTCTGTCCTGCCCTTCAGTTGCCGATTACTGCCTGCCCATTCGTAGTCCTTTAAGTAGGTTGGGGGTTGTCTTGCCTGCCTGGAGCATCGTGGGGGTGTTTCATTTCCTTGCACCCTTTCCCCCAGTCTTGGTTGGTTTGTTAGGGGATGGTGAAGGAGTTCAGGTTCTGGTTGTTGAATGGCTCCGTTACGTTGCAGCGTTTGTGATGTGCATTGTGTGATGTTTTGGGGCTGCCGGCTCCTCACTTGGTCGGTTTGTCTGCGGATGTACCCGTTGCCCTTTGTGTCTATCAAATATGAAAGGGGGCCTGTCTGGTCGATGACAACCTCCTGGAGCCATTTGGGTCCTTCTGCATAGTTCCGTGCCCACACCTTTTGACCAATTGCAAAAGACCTTTGAGGCAGGGGTTGTTCAATGTCGGCGTTGGCTCTATCGGGGTGCATTCTATCCAATCTAGTGATAAGCCGATGTCCCCAACGTAACTCTGCCGGAGATTTCCCCGTGGTGGTGCATGGGGTGGTGTGCTGGGCGAGCAGAAATTGGGATAGTCGTCGGTGCCAGTTGCCTTTAATTATTTTCCGGAGGGCATCCTTGGTGGACCTCACCATAACCTCTGCCAATCCGTTAGACGAGGGGTGGAACGGAGCCGATATGACATGTTTAATAGAGTTGCCCCTGGTGAATATCAGAAATTCACGAGACGTAAATTGGGGCCCATTATCGGTAACCAAGACGTCTGGGAGGTCATGTGTGGTGAAAAGCCCCGAAGCACCTGTACAGTGGCGGCAGTATTAGTGCTGTGGACGGGTACTACCTCTAACCACTAGGAATAGCTGTCCACCGCAAGGAGGAATGTTTGTCCCTGGAAGGGTCCAGCAAAGTCTAAGTGGACCCGGGACCATGGGTTTTTTGTTGTTTCCCATCTATGTGTTGGGCTTTGCGGGGGGGGGCTGAGCGAGTTAACTGACAGGGATAGCATCCTGCAACGTGGTCCTCTATGTTTTTATCGATTTTGGGCCACCATACGTAACTCCTGGCCAGGGCTTTCATCTTGACTATCCCTGGGTGTCCTTCGTGAAGTGTGAGCAAGGTTCGTTCCCTGTGTTTCTCTGGGACTACTACCCTGTTTCCCCAAAGAATGCATCCTAAATGGGACAACAGTTCTTGTTTTCTTGTGAAGTATGCCTAGAACTCTTGTCCCGGGCATGTGATTGGCCATCCTGCAGTAACCCAATGTAGCACTCTGCTGCAAATTCTATCTGTGGCTGTGGCGGAGGATATATCCTTTGCTGCCAGTGGGCATTCCGGCAGTTCTGAGATTGCTAAGATATTCCCTGCCGGAGCCGGGTCAGGATCTGAATCTGGTAGGGGCAGCCTGCTAAGCCCGTCGGCGTGTCCTAATTCCTTCCCTGGTTTGTGAACCAGTTCGTAGGAATAGGCTGACAGGAAGGTCGACCATCATAATATCCTCGGTTAGAAGATTTGCGGGGTTAGTTTGTTCCATGTAAATATGCCAAGAAGGGGTTTGTGGTCAGTAAAAATGGTGAATCTCCTACCATATAGGTAATCATGGAACTTTTTAACTCCAGCGACGATGGCCAGAGCCTCCCTAACTATTTGGGCATAATTTCTTTCGGCCTTTGTGAGTGTCCTGGAATAGAAAGCTATTGGATTTTGACTTCCCGTCTCTTGTAAGTGACTGAGGACTGCCCCTATTCCATACGGAGATGCATCGCATGCGATGCATAGGGGTAGATCCTCTCTGAATAGAGTGATGGTGGAACTGTCGCACAAGGTGTTTTTCAAGGCTTGGAAACTAATGTCGTGACGAGTGGTCCAGAGCCATGGGCTCCCCTTGTCCAAGAGCCTATGTAGGGGTTCAGCTAGAGTGGCTTTGTGGGGGAGGAATGCGTGGTAAAAGTTTAAGAGTCCAAGGAATGCTTGTAACTCTTGCTTGTTTTCTGGAGTGGGTGCTGCTTTGATGGCTTTGATCTTGGCGTCGGTAGGGTGGCTTCCCTGGGCATCTATTCTGTAGCCGAGGAATTCGGTTGAGGGAACTCCAATTGCACATTTGTCTTTTTGTAATTTGAGACCTGCTGTTCTGAATCTGCTCAGAACAGCTGTTAGTCGGTCCACCAGATTTTGTTTAGATTCCCCGGCGATGAGGACATCGTCGAAGTAGGGGCATACCCTGGGAATCCCTTTTAGTGTTCTTTCCATTATTTCTTGGAAAATTCCTGGGGCTGCCGAAATGCCGAATTGGAGGCGTTTGACTTTAAAAACCCCGCGGTGACAATGGTCTGCGCATCTGCGATTACAGGGAGTTGTAAATACGCCTGCGCCAAGTCAAGCTTGGCAAAGATGGCGCTGGAACGGACGGAGAGGACGTCTTTCACCGCGGGGACCGGGTAAGCATGTGCGTTTAATGCCTGGTTTAGGGTGGCCTTGTAGTCGGCACATAAACGAATTTGGCCATTAGGTTTAATAGGGGTCACTATGGGGATTTCCCAGGTCCCTCCGTCGGTAGGTTCTTAGACTCCTATTTTGACTAAGCGGTCCAATTCATCCTCAATTTTCTTTTTGAGGGCGAATGGGACCCTCCTTGCTCTAATTCTTATGGGTGGGACCTCGGGGTTTAGTTTCAGGGCGATCGGGGGCCCTCTATATTTGCCGAGGGAACCATCAAAGACGTCTGCAAATTGTTTGCAGACGTCGTCGAGGTTAGCGGCCTGTGTGGAGTTTATTCCTGTTAACCTAATGCCTAAAGCCCTGAACCAATCTAACCCAATTAAGTTGGATCGGTCCTCTTGGGTAACCAGGACGTTAAGGGGTCCTCGGAATTTCTTAAATTCCACGAAGATTTTTGCTCTACCTTTCAAGGGTATGGGGGACTTTTGGTAGTCCGCTAGGTAAATTTTGGGGGTTTTAGTGGAATTTGCCTACGGTTCCTTTGGCAGATTTCCTTTAATGTTTTCCCCGAAATTAGGGTGACTGCGGAGCCGGAATCTACCTCCAGCTCGCAGGGGAGTCCCTGTAGTTTAGCTTTGATCTTTACTTTTGGATTTAGTCGGTGGTCCTCCCCGAATTCCCCGTCCCTGTCTACCGCCTGTACTAGGTACCTGGGGGGCTCGGCCATTGGGGGAGGTGGGGGTATCATACCTGGGGACGTTGCTTCGAGTTTGTGGAGGTCCTCATGATTCCGGCTTCGGCACACGGTTTTGATGTGTCCGGATTTGCCACAGTTGTGGCATTTGGCATTCCGGAACTGGCAGGAGTTTCTGATGTGGTTCCCTCCACAGCTGGCGCAGGTGGCTCGCGGATCCCTGGGGTTGTTTTTTGGTCTTGCCCCTTCTCCTCGCTCGTTTTTGCGTGTTTGTTGTCTTTCGAATCGTCGGTGGATGGCATCCACATCGGTTAGGTCTTCCAGCTCCCCGCTGTCTCTAGGAACTATCTCGCCCTGGTTCACCGCTCTGAGCTGTCCATTCCCAGTGTGTGTGGGGTCTCCGTAGTGACTATCCTTGTATGCCTGAATCTCTCTCGTGACTTCAGCTAGAGTCAGGGTGGGCTTAGCTATGATTTTTCTCTGGAGGCATTCGTCCCTTAGCCCTATGACCAATTGGTTCCTGATCCGGTCCTCCAGGTCCGGAAATTGACACCATCGGGCGGCTTGCCAGACTCCGGCTACTAAATCGGCTGCCGGTTCTCCAGGTAGCTGTCGTCGACGCGCGAACTGGACCCTCCAGTAAATTTCTGAGCGCGTTGGCATGTAGTGTTTGCTGAGCTTCTCGGTTAGTTCAGCGTAGGTCGCCTGTGCGACCGGTTCTGGACTGCATAGCCCCACTGCCACGTCGTACACGGCGTGCCCACTCAGATACAGGAGGGCAGCTGCTTTGGCTCGGTCCTCGGTTATTTTACTGACCAGCAGGAACCCCTCCACTTGGCCCAGGTGCGACTCCCAACGTTCGGGGTGTCGGGTGTCAAATTCACGGATCTGACCGAAAGTAGCCATGCTGTCTCGGTTCTAGCGCTGCTTGCCGGAGTGTGTGTGTGGAAGTTATAACTTCCTGGTTATTGACTTGCTCTGAGCCTCCAGAAGGTTTCCCTTCCTAGGCTTAAGCGACTTTAGCTCAGCAAGCAGATCCCATCCTCGTCACCAGTGAAGTGACTGGCGAGTGTAAGGATCACGCGGAGACAGCGGCTCGGGTTACAGGTTTATTGAGGTACACCCGGTGAAACTCTGCCGGCTTGAGTTCTTTATATAGCCAGTTGGAAGTTGGTTCCTCCAATCAGCGGATCGGCATTCTCCCGCCAGGAAGTTTGGGCCTATCGGCTGTGTCGGAATTTGACAGCTAGAGTCCTCGTGCTGCGCTGTCAGCTATCGCGCGTGCGCTGTAGCCCGTGGCAATTTGACAGCTATCAATTTGCCGCATGTTCCCCTGTCAGCCGTATTTACCTCATGTAACCACTCATAACACTAACCAGTAACGATAACATTAATAAGATTATACATATATATATCAATTAACATATGGAATATAGATTATAGAAATTAATTGTTAAGGATTTATAAATGTTACCCAGACAACATTCTGTTTTATAATGTTATGTTAAAAAATTCTAATAAAATATTTACAAAAAAAAAAAGGACCAAAATGGTAGTTTCAATGTATCAGTGTTATCTTTCAGCTTAGTGATTGATCGTTTATTCCTGGACAAAGCTTTTCTCTGTGTTTAATTGTAAAGTTGATGGTTTGGCATAGTAGTAGTTGGAAGGTATATATTCAATGTACCATTTGTGAATTTGTGCAGAGAATATGCAATTAAAGAATCTTTAAACAAGAATTGTCTTCAATTTTAAAACAGATTCATTTGTTTGACATTAATGTGCCTGGAAAAATCCAATTTCAGGAATCAGAAACTCTGAGTGCCGGTGACAGGTTTTCTGTATTGGATACATGTAAGTAAAGAAACTTTGGTTTTGGCAGTGAAAACTAATTCACTTTCAGATTTTTTTTAATGTATTTTTTTCTAAATCTAGGATTTTATTCAGGTTTAACATTTATTTCTAATATACATTCAATTGTTCCTTCATGTTTGATTATAAATTATGGTCAAATGTACTATTATAAATGTTTAACGCATCTCGTGGTGTTGGAAAAGATACCCTGAATTTCTCTGAATGTAATTATTCATTTGCAGATTTCTTAATCCTATTTTTAGTAAAAAGATATGAATTGGTGAAAACTAATTCTTGATATGAAATTTGTGATTCAGAGCAAGTTTGTTATATGGACATTAAAAACCAGAATTCTCTTCCTCTGACATAATAAATACTTTATACATTTTTTTTGCAATACTAGAGACATTAGTGTTGATCTGTAGTAATAACAAATGTCTTGCATATCTTGTTTTGATGCAGCTTACTGTAAAATAGGAATTGGCATTTGTTATGACATCCGATTTCCTGAACTAGCTCAAATCTATACCCAGAAAGGTAAAGTTGAGAAAATCTCCTAATTTATGCATTAAATTAAATGTATATGGCTACTCATGTACTAGAGAAACCCTATGCAGCAAATAAGGATAAAAACACTACACAGTTATCAAATTAAATACATTTAAAGGAGACAAAGTTGAGGATCCAGTAAAAATATCTCTTATTCATAAACCACATAACCATATGAGAGCTTCATCAACAGCCTGGTCCCAGAACTTTGGGAAAAGACAGGTCTTCATCACTTTCCCGAAGCCCTATAGTGTTGAGACTATTCATACCTATGAGCAATGGAGAGTTATTCCACAAGGCAGGTGACATGATGAGGACAAAACTTTTTTGTTAAAGTGTGAAATATTTTATCTTCCAGAATTAGAATATGCTTGTTTCTTGGGTGTCTGCTTTAGAAATCTAGAGATGAGTGGTGCCCGGTCTTTTTCTTTATATTGTTGTCAAACCTTTATAGACAATATTTGAGATTTACAGTTCTGTGTGTGTATCATGGAACACATAAGCACTTACGCTCAAATAATATTTTAATAGATTAACAATAAAGAATTAAAATCAACGAGGATTTGATGCTCTTATCTTAGAAAGATTAAATGAGAACACCAGTATCTTGAAAAAATTAGCAAACGTGTGGATTATGGCAATTAAAATATGTATATTCAGTGTTGATATAATGTACCATTTGAAGGAGTGATGCCTATTCTTCTCAAATATCTCTGAAATACAAATCATGTCATTTACAGAATTTATTTACCTCATTCAATGATATTGAAGCCTCTTTCTTTTGCCTTTTTTATATGCCTCAATTAGATTATTTGAGAAATTTTCCCCATTGCATTCAAATTGTCTAAATAAAGTTTACATGAGCTTCCTATTTTTCAATGTGTGGCATGAGTTATGACACTGGTTTCAGATTGGGAAAGGCTGATATTTTTCACCTCCAGTTGCATGCATTACAAAGTATAAATTACCCTGATTTGTGCTGCAATTGAATAGTATTAGAACTAGTTCTAATAGGTTTTCTGCTTCAAAATGGCAATCATTCCATTGGCAAATCAAAGCATTATCTCAAGGGGTCTTTTCTAGAAGTCAGGTGGCATGTGGTTATTCCCTTCAATTTAGAGACTTTTTTTTAGATGATACAATGGCTAGGCCAGGTTTCCTATTCTGTTTCATTCCTTAGGAATTAAAATGGTAAATGTATTTTTCTAAGCAACTAAAAGTTTTCTATAGTTTCACCAATTTGGGCATTTTTGGCAAGCAAGGAGGGGGATTATTTAAATTTATTAGCTGCCCATCTCCAGTTGATACTAGGTAGTGTACAAAACTAGAAAAAAAACAACTAAAAATAGAGACTTTAAATAAATAAACATCAACCCTAGGCCTGAGAACAAGCCATTGTTTTCAATTATCAGTTTAGTTTCAGTTATCAGTTTGGAATTCTATATTTTCAAATACACTTTACAGACTAACCATTGAAAACAAATAGAAAGAAGGGTTGACTAAAGTGTATCAAATCAACAGCAATGACTTTTTATTACATATGTTTTATCTTTCTGATCATATCGTCATCCTATCTTCCTTTTGAACTAAGGTTGCAAACTCCTAGTATATCCAGGGGCTTTTAACTTGACAACTGGACCAGCCCACTGGGAACTGCTGCAAAGAGGCCGGTGAGAATCCATTTATCTGTGCCTACACTCTTTCTTACATTTGTTGCATTGAAATGGCTCACTCTACTATAACTCTTGGTTATTGCATTTAACCTTTTTAAAATTTAAACTCAAACTATTTTCTCTCACTTGATGTTATTTTATATACTTGGGATCTAATATAGTGTTTACTGATTAATTTTATTGAATTAAAAAACTCCCAAGTGCCACATTTTCAACTCCACCTGAAATGGCTAATAGGCTGATACTCTTTCTTTCCCTTTTTGGCAGAGCTGTGGATAACCAGGTCTATGTAGCAACTGCATCTCCTGCTAGGGATGACACAGGATCTTATGTGGCTTGGGGACATAGTACAGTAGTAAATCCATGGTAAGTAAGAAAACAAATTCTTCCACTAATATATTACAACCAACAAGACACAATTAATTGCCAAATTAAAATGTACAGTAACTTTATTAAAAAAAAACATTTGAAGTAAAAATTATCCTTTATCTGTGAATTCAAATGAAATGGAGGGAGAAAATCTTTAGTGACCAGGACAAAAATATACATTTTTCTACTAAGGCACCATAGAGATAATGCTTGAACATTCTTTATGCCAGGTTTAAGTACATGTGAGGATAATTGCTACTTTTTAAAAAATATATTACATGTATTTTTAATGACATGGCTGGCAACAGGTTTAAGTATTCTATTCTCTTTTTAATCATTTGAAAAATCCCCATCCCTGATAACATGTCTCACTTTATTTTTGACTAATTTTGTTTCATAAAATGAAAAATGATTAAACCTTTGATAAAAGTATCAATTTTGTACCATTATTTTTAGTAATATCTTCCAAAAGTACAGGAAAAAAGGGAGATGTGTATGAGAAAGATATGGCAATGTATTTCAGTATCTAAGTCCAAGCCTACATTATTTCAGAACGTACTGCTTTACAATCTTCTGTGTTATCAGAAAATCAACAATACAGTTAATAAGTACAAGAAGTTTAAAATACTCAGGTCAGATTTTACATATTGAAAGAAGTTTTTATATTGTCTAAGCTGAATTTTAGCACATTTGCCTGTTACCTTTTAAATGCTAACACTTGCTCTCTTTTTTTCATGCAAATTAGCTGGAAAGTAAAGAGCAGTGCTTTATAACCTTTGAAATGATAGGTTCATTCCAGTTCCTTTCTGCTTTGAAACAGTGCAAAATATAGACAGCTTTTAGATACCTGATAGAAAGCTGAGGCTTACAAGTCCACAGCTTGACATTGTGAAGTCCAGTAAGATAATAACAAACGTAGAACATATTCACACATTCCTGATCTGTAATATTGATTACTTTAGATCAATCTTCATGAACCATCAAGTATATTAGGACTACATTTGGAAGGACTTATTTCAGCACATCATGGTTATATCAGGATGGGAAAGATTGCCTTAAAGTGAAGTACATTGATCCTGTGGTTATCTTTACCTTTAAAAGAAAGGAAGAATTGTATAGGACTTGAAAGCACATTCTGTCTTTTCATCTTCCAGAATTCTGTTATCAACTTTGAACAAATGCAATTAAATTATGCTAACAAGAAGCAACTCTGAGGAGGAAGTGATTTTTCCAATTTCTGTTCCTTGAATAATGTGTCTTTCCTGTTTTTCAATTGCCATCCATGAGAACATAAAAGTGCTGAAGAAGTAAATTTTTAGAACAGTTCCAGGAAGTGACCCTGAAGACCAGCAGGGGATTAAGAAATCAGTAAGGCCACACTCACTATGGCAATACACAATTTGTTAAACTTTTACTTTTTAGGGGTGAAGTTATAGCCAAAGCTGGCACTGAAGAAACAATTGTCTATGCAGAAATAGGTGAGTTGATAGGACTAATTTAAATCTTTATGGAGGCTCTTGTAAATTAGCTAAGTTGTTCTCTTTCAGTTTTCTGCCTATTAGTTGGAATATTTATTGTATTCAGGTTGACAGTGAAGTCATTTAAGAACTTTTCAGCCGTAAGAGGTGCAGCAATTATAATAGTTCAGTCTGTTAAGATTTGCCTTATAAAGATGTAAATATACAGTATTAGATACCAAGTGATTGCATACATCTGAAGTAGCTGGAACACAAATGCAGCTTTTTTCTGTAATTCATTAAAGCATGCATCATTTTCTAGGATCATACAGCTCCTAGGGTCATGGTGGCGAACCTATGGCACGGGTGCCACAGGTGGCATGCAGAGCCCTCTCTGTAGGCATGTGCGCCGTCGCCTCAGTCCTAGGCCTTCAGCTTTAGGCCTCTGCCAGTATGCAAAAAAAAAAGAAAGGTTCAATCAATCAATCAATTTCAACTTCTCATGGGGAAAGTTCTCGGAAAGTTGGAATTGATTGAACTTTTTAGTCCCACCCAGTCTGCCGTTACAGCAGCCACGCCCACTCAAAGGGCCATGCCCATCCGGCACCAAATGATACATAAGTGGGTTTTGGGTTGCAGTTTGGGCACTTGGTCTCTAAAGGTTCGCCATCACTGTCCTAGGGGATGGCTTTTATTCTGACCACACAAGAAAAATACAATGCTTTAATGAGTGGTTGACAGAATTGTGCTCAAGCTACATGCTGCCTAATTATTTTGATATGGGAAATAAATTGGGATTAATATGGCTTTATTTTTTTATACAGACTTAAAGAAGGCTGAAGAAATCCGTGAACAAATCCCCGTTCTTTCCCAGAAACGATCTGATCTTTACACTCTGGAAGCAAAAATTGTATGATTCTAATTTGGACTGACACTTTTTCTAATAGCCATTATTAGCTAATCCAGTGTAATAAACTAGTAAACCAAATTATAATTAAAATGATCTCCATGTAACGGTGAGAGTTTGAGCTTAAATTTTTCTTAAGTCTGTGCAGCTTTTGGACATTTTGTATTGCATTCTAAACTTTTCTGACATACAGGTTTTTTTTATGAAAATGGAATAATCAGTCACATCAACAAATGCTCCATTTTGGAGAATATATTTTCCAAAATAATACATTGGGTAAAAGCAGATTCCTTTTTTGTTGTTGACCTAAATTGGTTACTTCTAAAAATTATCAAATGCATTCTTCTTTTGAAGTATGGTATTTATTTGATTTTATGAAAAATAATCAGAGATTAAATTAGCTAAGCTCCCCCAACAGTATTTTGAAGATACTTTTGAAGCATCATGCAAGTCTCAACAATGTTCATCCAGTTGGGCTATTTTTAATGAATGAATAAACACATTCTTCAAAAAGATTTGAGTTATTATCTAAAGAAGCAATTTTAGCATGCTGTCTCTCAGAAGTCCCAAACATTAAAAGATTCAAAGAGTGCCTCTGTACTTTCTCATTACTTCCACATCCCAAAATGTATATGAAGAAGTCATCCAACTGACCCAGAAGAGCTTGTATTTTGAGCAGCTGCAACTATCCATAAATTCTCCCTGGTTCCTTCCCATCAGATTAAACCTCATACAGGAATAGTTTTATCCAAGCCTGGGATAGTTCCACATCTGTAGGTTGATAGCTAAGGAATGAACTTAAGCTACAATTCAGTTTTCATCAATAATTCAGATAGTTCTATCTAGAGAACCATTCAGAAATGTTGTGAGCCTTCTTCCTCCCCTTAAATTATACTCAAAACTGCGAATGGCTTATGGTTTGGAACATCATGAACTGATTCCAGCTGCCTAGACTGCAAGAAACTGCTTTCCTCCTTGTGGAACATCCTGCCGAAGATTTGACTGGTCCCTACTCTTCTAGCCTTTCAGAAGGCCATTAAAATTGGTTGGCTTTTTTTCCCTTTTTCTTGACTGAGGTGCTGGAATTGTATGGGTGGGAGGCATGGAAAGAGATGAGCCTGCTACGGGGAATCTCCAGGGTGCAGAGTTTTTATTTTTTAATATTTCTTGGTTTTATTTTTGTTTTAAGTCACCCAGAGTTACTTAAGATTGGTGGCCATATCAATCTTTAAAATAAAATTTATGCTTGCAAGAATGTCTTCTGGTAAAAAAAAATGGTGGCTTATGATGCTTCTTAATTGCATGAGTAATATTAATGTACAACAAATCAATCCTTATGTTGTGGAACTCTTTATATAACCTTCAGCAGCATTATCAATGTGATGTGTGTGTGTATACATACACACATAACACACACACACACACACAGCAAAATAAAACAAATCCATTGATTTCTTCATTTGATGTCTAGCTTTTTATCAACTTTTTTTTAAAATAGCAACTTATCAAATAGATGAGAAGGTTGTATGACTATTAATATTCTTCTGTCCAGCACATACTTGTTTCTTTCTTCTACACACTTCATTCCCATATCCCCCTATATTCAGAGCTGCAGGGACATAATTGGTCCTTGCTATTGCACATACTGGGCTATAAAAATTCTGAAAAATACAGCCCAATCATAAGTCATAGAACAGTTATAGAATTGATGGAGTTAATATCGCAATATGGGAAAGTTTCTGGATTTAAGATTAACATACAAAAAACTAAAATCTTATCTAAAAATATGACAGCATTACAAAAGGTAGCTTTAGAAAGTTTAACTGGATTTGAAATTGTTGAAAGGGTTAAATACTTGGGGGTATATTTAACACCCTCAAATGTTAAATTATATAAAAATAATTATGAAAAGTTATGGAATAAAGTGCAAAAAGAATTGGATAGTTGGAAAAAATTACAATTGTCATTATTGGGAAGAATTGCAGCAGTAAAAATGAATGTTCTGCCAAAATTTTTATTTTTGTTTCAAATGATACCCATTCTCAAAAAGGATTCAAATTTGGAGGAATGGCAGAAGGGTATTAATAAATTTGTTTGGGCAGGGAAAAGGCCATGGGTCAAATTTAAAATTATGCAGGATACGCGTGAAAGAGGTGGTCTAAGAATGCCCAATTTTAAATTATATTATGAAGCTGCTGCATTATCAGCTATAAGTGATTGGATTAATTTGACACAGGGGAGACTATTAAACCTCGAAGGGCATGATTTGTTATTTGGTTGGCATGCATACTTATTGTATGACAAAAAGGTAGACAATGTGTTTAAAATGCATATTTTGAGGTATGCTTTGTTGCGAGTTTGGAAAAAGCACAGACAAAAGTTAAATTATAAGATACCGTTATGGGCAATACCCAAACACGCAATAGAGAATATAAATGTTGGATTTAAACATGATGTGATTACATATAAGGAAATTTTGAGTTTGGAGAGGAATGTGTGGTGTTTGAAGTCATATAATCTTCTACGAGAAAAAAAGATTGTACAAACTTGGTTTCAATATGGACAATTACAAGCCAGGTGGAAAGAGGACCAGAAGATTGGTTTTTTAATGGATGATGAAAATTTGGTAAAACAAATTAGAAATCAGGGACCAGCGCATATTAAACGGATATATCTTGCATTGATAGAGATTGACTCAGAAACAGAAATTGTTAAGGACTGTATGATAAAATGGGCACAGAATATTCAGGAAGTTATCACAATGGACACTTGGGAAAAAATCTGGGTGAGAAATGTGAAATTTACGCAAGCTCAAAATTTAAGAGAGAATTTTTATAAAATGTTTTATAGGTGGCATTTAGATCCTAGAAAATTAGCAAGTATGTATTCGAATTATCAGCCTAAATGTTGGAGATGTGGTGATCAAGATGCAACGTACTTTCATATATGGTGGACTTGTAAAAAGATTAAAGCATTTTGGATTAAAATTTGGTGGAATATGCAGAAGATATTCAAGAAAAGGATAAAGTTTTGTCCGCAGTTGTTCTTACTGGGCATTATTACTGATACTACTGTGCTGGACATTAATTTGATGTTGAACTTAATTACGGCAGCGAGACTTTTAATAGGGCAATACTGGAAGAAGGAAGAACTGCCGACCATACAGGAATGGACTTTAAAAGTTTCCAACCTGGCGGAAATGGCGAAGATT
>JAKJMR010016347.1:0-12616 GCA_024449315.1 Daboia siamensis
TGAGCAGAGTCCACAAGATTGTCTGGGACACTGCACATCCTCATCACAGTCTGTTTTCCTTGTTACCTTCTGGGAGGAGGTTTTGTGGTATCCGAAGCAGAACATCAAGATTCAGTCATAATTTTGTTCCATTTAGTATCAACCTTGTGAACTCTCAATTTTCCTCTTTCTGCTATGTACTCAAAATGGACAGTGATTAATATTTATACAGTCATGGCTGAAATTGTTGGCACCCCAGAAATTTTTCCAGAAAATCAAGTATTTCTCACAGAAAAGTATTGCAGGAACACATGTTTTGCTATGCACAGGTTTATTCCCTTTGTGTGTATTGGAACACAACAAAAAAAGGCAGGAAAAAAAGCAAATTGGACATAATGTCAAACAAAACTCCAAAAATGGGCTGGACAAAATTATTGGCACCCTTAACTTAATATTTGGTTGCACACCTTTTGGAAAAAATAACTGAAATCAGTTGCTTCCTATAACCATCAATAAGCGTCTTACACCTCTCACCCGGAATTTTGGACCACTCTTCCTTTGCAAACTGCTCCAGGTCTCTCTTATTGGAAGGGCGCCTTTTCCCAACAGCAATTTTAAGATCTCTCCACAGGTGTTCAATGGGATTCAGATCTGGACTCATTGCTGGCCACTTCAGAACTCTCCAGCGCTTTCTTGCCATCCATTTCTGGGTGCTTTTTGACGTATGTTTGGGGTCATTGTCCTGCTGGAAGACCCAAGATCTTGGACACAAACCCAGCTTTTTGACACTGGGCTCTACAGTGCGACCCAAAATCCTTTGGTAATCCTCAGATTTCATGATGCCTTGCACACATTCAAGGCACCCAGTGCCAGAGGCAGCAAAACAACCCCAAAACATCATTGAACCTCCACCATATTTCACTGTAGGTACTGTGTTCTTTTCTTTGTAGGCCTCATTTCGTTTTCGGTAAACAGTAGAATGATGTGCTTTACCAAAAAGCTCTATCTTAGTCTCATCTGTCCACAAGACAGTTTCCCAGAAGGATTTTGGCTTACTCAAGTACATTTTGGCAAACTATAATCTTGCTTTTTTATGTCTCTGTGTCAGCAGTGGGGTCCTCCTGGGTCTCCTGCCATAGCGTTTCATTTCATTTAAATGTCGATGGATAGTTCGTGCTGACACTGATGCTCCTTGAGCCTGCAGGACAGCTTGCATTCGTTTGGAACTTGTTTGGGGCTGCTTATCCACCATCCGGACTATCCTGCATTGCAACCTTTCATCAATTTTTCTCTTCCGTCCATGACCAGGGAGATTAGCTACAGTGCCATGGGTTACAAACTTCTTGATAATGTTGCACACTGTGGACAGAGGCAAATCTAGATCTCTGGAGATGGACTTGTAACCTTGAGATTGTTGATATTTGTGCACAATTTTGGTTCCCAAGTCCTCAGACAGTTATCTTCTCCTCTTTCTGTTGTCCATGCTTAGTGTGACACACAGAGACACACAATGCAAAGACTAAGTGAACTTCTCTCCTTTTTATCTGCTTTCAGGTGTGATTTTTATATTGCCCACACCTGTTACTTGCCCCAGGTGAGTTTAAAGGAGCATCACATGCTTGAAACAATCTTGTTTATCCACAATTTTGAAAGGGTGCCAATAATTTTGTCCAGCCCATTTTTGGAGTTTTGTTTGACATTATGTCCAATTTGCTTTTTTCCCTGCCTTTTTTTGTTGTGTTCCAATACACACAAAGGGAATAAACCTGTGTATAGCAAAACACGTGTTCCTGCAATATTTTTCTGTGAGAAATACTTGATTTTCTGGAAAGATTTCTGGGGTGCCAACAATTTCGACCATGACTGTATGTATTTACATGTAAGGGTGTAGCTAAATACATATGTTGTATATAGCATGTTTATATGTGTGTTGTGGCTGTGCATGCTTTTGAGAGCAGGCAACCGAATTGTGCCCACAGTAAAAAAAAAATGACAATAAAGGTTATCTGGAGAGAGTTCTTTCCTTCCATTGCTTATCCCTATAGCCTCTGGGCTCATACATATACAAAGAGTGTATAGAAGCTCTATACTTCTCATACCCATGAGGTTGGGCCATTTTCACAGGTAAGTTGTTGTTTCTGGAACTGAAGCAAAATGGGGGGGGCATTGGAGGGGGCCAGGAAAGCAATCCTGGAACTTCTGGACAGTCTGTTTACTGACTTTTCTGATTCTATCCACTGTCCATCAGCAAGAAAATAACACTTTGAAAATAACAATAGAACGGGACTGAATTTGGAATGCTAAGAAAATCGGGTAAAACAATGACTGAGATAGAAAATGGACCAAATTGGCTGGGAACTGCAAGAAAAAAAGAAAGAAAAAAGTGAGAAGGCTTTCTAAAGGTGAAATAGTTGGAGAGAATCCTCACAGCTGCCCTATTCTTAAATAGTCCTTCCTGTTGATCACATAACTCAAAATGGACCCCAACTAGTAGTTATAAGATCATCCAATATAGTAAAACATCCTTGATAGACATCTGCCCTGCACTTCTCAGCGTACACACGCAATGGTAAACATACACAGATACATTTCTCGGTTACACAGAATAAAAATATGGTACCTTTGATGGCTGCTTGGGAACAATTTTAGAACCCATCTTTTCTTTTCTTTTGTTTTTTTTTAAATGCTTTTTTAAAAACTTTAGGGGCCACTAATCGAACAGGTTCACACTTCTGGGTACCTTAATTTTATCCAGAGTATTAAATTGCTTTGGAATGAATGTAACCGTAAATGCCACATCAACTAAAAATGAGCACCTTATTTCTTTTCAATGGGATATGGGTTAGTCTTACATGAGCAGTCTGTATGGTGGATGAATAAAAATCCCACTCTGGACCTTCCATGCCTTAATCCAGTGCTTCTCAAACTTGGATAAATTACCCCAAATTGGGTAAACATAATTTTTCTTTGGCTGACGACACATGAACCCTTCACCACTCACAATGGGGATATTTAAATTGACTTAATTGCCACGTGAATTAGAAGATATTCAAAAATGTCCCTAAGTATTCCTATTAAGAAAAAAAATAGATAAAATTACTAATTTATTAAAATGACATAAAGACCATTCATTGATTGATCCTTTTCTTTTTCATTTTCTGTTTTTCTTCCTTTCTGTAATACAGGCAGTCCTCCAGTTAAACAATAATTCATTCAATGATTGACTGACGTCACTGTGTTGCGGAACGAAGGGACTTTTATTGATCCTTAGTTCAATACGACTTTCTTAAAAAGAGTAATGCGGGAAATTTTTTTGGAAGCACTGCCTTAATCTGTCTATGGAGATTCTCAGTCAATCAGCTATGCTGGCTCAGGAATTCTGGGAATTGAAGTCCACAAGTCATAAAAGAGCCAAGGTTGCCTACCCCTGCCTAGATCATGGTTGTCCCAAGGTGCTTTTTCAAGAGGCAACTGGACTCTCTTGTTTTTCTTTGAAGATGTTTTGCTTCTCATCCAAGAAGCTTCTTCAGCTCTACCCTACTACTTAGACAGGAGAAAACACACAAAGCAGGAGAACCAACCAAGATGGACAGTGACATGTCTCAGAAAACTAACCAATGGATGAGAAATCTATCCGACAGAGAGCTTACCCAAACAGAAATAATGTTTTAGCCAAAGGACTGAATTTTGCACTAACACCTACAGCACAGCTACCAGTTATAGATCTCCTCACAGCCACAGAGTCAGCCATCAGGAACAATAAACAGGCAGACCAATGAAGGATGAAAATATCTGCAGCCCTCACCAGTGCCAGAAACACCCTGCTCCCAACCCCACAGAATTGAAGAAGCTTCTTGGATGAGAAGCGAAACATCTTCAAAGAAACACAAGAAAGCCCAGTTGAGGGTGAAGGTCCTTTCTCCAAGCTTGTGGGTTTGTTTCTGAACGTTTTGTTACCAGGTTAGGTAACATCATCAGTGGAGTTTAGAGGATGTCAGTAATAAGTTGGAAGGGACCTTGGAGGTCATCTAGTCCAACCCCCTGCTCAGGCAGGAAACCTTATACCATTTCAGGCAAATGGCTGTCCAGTCTCTTCTTAAAAACTTCCAGTGTTGAAGCATTCACTACTTCTGGAGGCAGGTTGTTCCACTGATTAATTGTTTTAACTGTCAGAAAATTTCTCCTCTGTTCTAGGTTGCTTCTCTCTTTGATTAGCTTCCACCCGTTGCTTCTTGTCCTGCCTTCAGGCGCTTTGGAGAATAGCTTGGCTCCCTCTTCCTTGTGGCAGCCCCTGAGATATTGGAACACTGCTATCATGTCACCCCTCATCCTTCTCTTCGTTAGATTAGACATACCCAATTCCAGCAACTGTTCCTTATATGTTGTTTGTGGCAACCCCTCAGATATTGGAACACTGCTATCATGTCAACCCGTCATCCTTCTTTTCATTAAACTACACATACCCAATTCCAGCAATCGTTCCCTATATGTTTTAGCCTCCAGTCCCCCAATCATCTTTGTTGCTCTTCTCTGTACCCTTTCTAGAGTCTCAACATCTTTTTTACATTCTGTTTATAAGGGCTTCAGGTGTGGGTGTGTCAAGTCCAGTTGCCTCTTGAAAAAAGCACCTTGGGAAGCACTGCCTTAATCCAGTTTAAGGCTGGAAGGCCTAACCAACCTCACTGCTCTTCTGATCACACCAACGCGGCTGCCATCTTGACTTTTTTTAACCATACCCCACAGCCCAACAAAAGTGCGTATAGTCAAGGCCATGGTTTTCCCAGTTGCAATGTATGGCTGTGAAAGTTGGACCATAAGAAAGGCTGAGCACCAAAGAATTGAAGCCTTTGAACTGTGGTGCTGGAGAATACTCCTGCGAGTCCCTTGGACTGCAAGGAGATCAAACCGGTCAGTCCTAGAGGAAATCAACCCTGACTGTTCTTTAGAAGGCCAGATCCTAAAACTCAAATACTTTGGCCACCTAATGAGAAGGAAGGACTCACTGGAGAAGAGCCTAATGCTGGGAAAGGTTGAAGGCAAGAGAAGAAGGGGAGGACAGAGAATGAGGTGGCTGGATGGAGTCACTGAAGCAGTAGGCGTGAGCTTAGATGGACTCCAGAAGATGGTAGAGGACAGGAAGGCCTGGAGGAACGTTGTCCATGGGGTCGCGATGGGTCGGACACGACTTCGCAACTAACACCATGGCGGCCCAAAGGATTTCTCCAAACGCTGCCTCCAGTCGCTTTCCCTCTTACAACCGAGAGGACCACCCGCCCCCTTCCTCCCCACAGAAACGCCTCCACTACAGGCTGCCTTCAGCCGTTCACCGCAACGTTCCGCTCGCGTTCCGCCTTGGCGCAGTCCACCGCCCCAAGTAACCCAAAAGGGTTGCCTTCGCGCAACACGCGCAAGCCGCAGAAACCCTCAGCCCGGCTTAACGTGAGAACGCGACCGCGGGCCTTCACCTGACCCGGCTGACCGTCCCGCCGCCGTTCGAGTGCGCGCGCGAAATCCGGCGGGGCCACCTTCCCCTTCTCCGCCTCCTGGCGTGGGGGTGGGGTGGGGTGGGGTGGGAGAGCTTTGGCGCGCGTGGGGCGTGCGCGGCTGGGGAGTCTCCACCTCTTCTGGCGCGGGCCCGGGGAGTCTGCCGAGCCGCCTTCGGAGCTCTCCGCAGACTGGGCTGGAGGCGAAGGAGCGCGCCGTGCAGCTGGACGAGGCGTCGTCGTCGTCGTCGTCGTCCTGCAATCTCTTTCTCGGAGCAGCTCCCCGAAAGAGCGACACCACCCCCCCCACTCGGCGGCTTCCTTTGCCAAGCGGGCTCGGCTCGGCTCGCCTCGGCTCCCGGTCCGCAGCACCCCATGGACGCCAGGTGGCTTTTCTGCCGAGGCAACGCGCGCTGAGCGTCCCCCGCGGCTGGGCTGCTCTCGCCCTCCGGCGGCTGCTCGCCCGTCGGCTCGCAGGAGAGAGGAGAGGCTCCGCTTTGGCCATGCTCCGATCCTGGGCGCTCGTGGCCCTCTGCTTAGGTGAGAGTTAGGCAAGGCTCGGCTGCTCGTTGAATTTGGGGTCGTGGGGGGGCGGTGGGGCGGTTGGGTGGCTTCTTGGCTCGGCCCGGGATTGGAGTTCCTGGCGCCATCGAGTTTAAATCGGGGCTGTTGATGCCTTTCGGGAAAGCGATGTCCTCCCCGCCGGGATGGTTTTTCCAGCCTAGCAAGCTCCGGGTCGCCGGGAATGGGGCCTTGGTTTGTTTGCCCCCGGAGAAAGGTTAACGTGAGGAATCCTTGGGGCTCTCTGAGCTTGCTTGGTTTCTTGCAGACGTCCCATTACCCAAGCTAGGTAACACCATCAGTGCTTGCAAATCAGCAAGCTCGGAGACCACCAAGGACCCCCTCACGTTAACCTTTCTCCGGGGGCAAACAAACCAAGGCCCCATTCCCGGCGACCCGGAGCTTGCTAGGCTGGAAAAACCATCCCGGCGGGGAGGACATCGCTTTCCCGAAAGGCATCAACAGCCCCGATTTAAACTCGATGGCGCCAGGAACTCCAATCCCGGGCCGAGCCAAGAAGCCACCCAACCGCCCCACCGCCCCCCCACGACCCCAAATTCAACGAGCAGCCGAGCCTTGCCTAACTCTCACCTAAGCAGAGGGCCACGAGCGCCCAGGATCGGAGCATGGCCAAAGCGGAGCCTCTCCTCTCTCCTGCGAGCCGACGGGCGAGCAGCCGCCGGAGGGCGAGAGCAGCCCAGCCGCGGGGGACGCTCAGCGCGCGTTGCCTCGGCAGAAAAGCCACCTGGCGTCCATGGGGTGCTGCGGACCGGGAGCCGAGGCGAGCCGAGCCGAGCCCGCTTGGCAAAGGAAGCCGCCGAGTGGGGGGGGTGGTGTCGCTCTTTCGGGGAGCTGCTCCGAGAAAGAGATTGCAGGACGACGACGACGACGACGACGCCTCGTCCAGCTGCACGGCGCGCTCCTTCGCCTCCAGCCCAGTCTGCGGAGAGCTCCGAAGGCGGCTCGGCAGACTCCCCGGGCCCGCGCCAGAAGAGGTGGAGACTCCCCAGCCGCGCACGCCCCACGCGCGCCAAAGCTCTCCCACCCCACCCCACCCCACCCCCACGCCAGGAGGCGGAGAAGGGGAAGGTGGCCCCGCCGGATTTCGCGCGCGCACTCGAACGGCGGCGGGACGGTCAGCCGGGTCAGGTGAAGGCCCGCGGTCGCGTTCTCACGTTAAGCCGGGCTGAGGGTTTCTGCGGCTTGCGCGTGTTGCGCGAAGGCAACCCTTTTGGGTTACTTGGGGCGGTGGACTGCGCCAAGGCGGAACGCGAGCGGAACGTTGCGGTGAACGGCTGAAGGCAGCCTGTAGTGGAGGCGTTTCTGTGGGGAGGAAGGGGGCGGGTGGTCCTCTCGGTTGTAAGAGGGAAAGCGACTGGAGGCAGCGTTTGGAGAAATCCTTTGGGCCGCCATGGTGTTAGTTGCGAAGTCGTGTCCGACCCATCGCGACCCCATGGACAACGTTCCTCCAGGCCTTCCTGTCCTCTACCATCTTCTGGAGTCCATCTAAGCTCACGCCTACTGCTTCAGTGACTCCATCCAGCCACCTCATTCTCTGTCCTCCCCTTCTTCTCTTGCCTTCAACCTTTCCCAGCATTAGGCTCTTCTCCAGTGAGTCCTTCCTTCTCATTAGGTGGCCAAAGTATTTGAGTTTTAGGATCTGGCCTTCTAAAGAACAGTCAGGGTTGATTTCCTCTAGGACTGACCGGTTTGATCTCCTTGCAGTCCAAGGGACTCGCAGGAGTATTCTCCAGCACCACAGTTCAAAGGCTTCAATTCTTTGGTGCTCAGCCTTTCTTATGGTCCAACTTTCACAGCCATACATTGCAACTGGGAAAACCATGGCCTTGACTATACGCACTTTTGTTGGGCTGTGGGGTATGGTTAAAAAAAGTCAAGATGGCAGCCGCGTTGGTGTGATCAGAAGAGCAGTGAGGTTGGTTAGGCCTTCCAGCCTTAAACTGGATTAAGGCAGTGCTTCCCAAGGTGCTTTTTTCAAGAGGCAACTGGACTTGACACACCCACACCTGAAGCCCTTATAAACAGAATGTAAAAAAGATGTTGAGACTCTAGAAAGGGTACAGAGAAGAGCAACAAAGATGATTGGGGGACTGGAGGCTAAAACATATAGGGAACGATTGCTGGAATTGGGTATGTGTAGTTTAATGAAAAGAAGGATGACGGGTTGACATGATAGCAGTGTTCCAATATCTGAGGGGTTGCCACAAACAACATATAAGGAACAGTTGCTGGAATTGGGTATGTCTAATCTAACGAAGAGAAGGATGAGGGGTGACATGATAGCAGTGTTCCAATATCTCAGGGGCTGCCACAAGGAAGAGGGAGCCAAGCTATTCTCCAAAGCGCCTGAAGGCAGGACAAGAAGCAACGGGTGGAAGCTAATCAAAGAGAGAAGCAACCTAGAACAGAGGAGAAATTTTCTGACAGTTAAAACAATTAATCAGTGGAACAACCTGCCTCCAGAAGTAGTGAATGCTTCAACACTGGAAGTTTTTAAGAAGAGACTGGACAGCCATTTGCCTGAAATGGTATAAGGTTTCCTGCCTGAGCAGGGGGTTGGACTAGATGACCTCCAAGGTCCCTTCCAACTTATTACTGACATCCTCTAAACTCCACTGATGATGTTACCTAACCTGGTAACAAAACGTTCAGAAACAAACCCACAAGCTTGGAGAAAGGACCTTCACCCTCAACTGGGCTTTCTTGTGTTTCTTTGAAGATGTTTCGCTTCTCATCCAAGAAGCTTCTTCAATTCTGTGGGGTTGGGAGCAGGGTGTTTCTGGCACTGGTGAGGGCTGCAGATATTTTCATCCTTCATTGGTCTGCCTGTTTATTGTTCCTGATGGCTGACTCTGTGGCTGTGAGGAGATCTATAACTGGTAGCTGTGCTGTAGGTGTTAGTGCAAAATTCAGTCCTTTGGCTAAAACATTATTTCTGTTTGGGTAAGCTCTCTGTCGGATAGATTTCTCATCCATTGGTTAGTTTTCTGAGACATGTCACTGTCCATCTTGGTTGGTTCTCCTGCTTTGTGTGTTTTCTCCTGTCTAAGTAGTAGGGTAGAGCTGAAGAAGCTTCTTGGATGAGAAGCAAAACATCTTCAAAGAAAAACAAGAGAGTCCAGTTGCCTCTTGAAAAAGCACCTTGGGACAACCATGATCTAGGCAGGGGTAGGCAACCTTGGCTCTTTTATGACTTGTGGACTTCAATTCCCAGAATTCCTGAGCCAGCATAGCTGATTGACTGAGAATCTCCATAGACAGATTAAGGCAGTGCTTCCAAAAAAATTTCCCGCATTACTCTTTTTAAGAAAGTCGTATTGAACTAAGGATCAATAAAAGTCCCTTCGTTCCGCAACACAGTGACGTCAGTCAATCATTGAATGAATTATTGTTTAACTGGAGGACTGCCTGTATTACAGAAAGGAAGAAAAACAGAAAATGAAAAAGAAAAGGATCAATCAATGAATGGTCTTTATGTCATTTTAATAAATTAGTAATTTTATCTATTTTTTTTCTTAATAGGAATACTTAGGGACATTTTTGAATATCTTCTAATTCACGTGGCAATTAAGTCAATTTAAATATCCCCATTGTGAGTGGTGAAGGGTTCATGTGTCGTCAGCCAAAGAAAAATTATGTTTACCCAATTTGGGGTAATTTATCCAAGTTTGAGAAGCACTGGATTAAGGCATGGAAGGTCCAGAGTGGGATTTTTATTCATCCACCATACAGACTGCTCATGTAAGACTAACCCATATCCCATTGAAAAGAAATAAGGTGCTCATTTTTAGTTGATGTGGCATTTACGGTTACATTCATTCCAAAGCAATTTAATACTCTGGATAAAATTAAGGTACCCAGAAGTGTGAACCTGTTCGATTAGTGGCCCCTAAAGTTTTTAAAAAAGCATTTAAAAAAAAACAAAAGAAAAGAAAAGATGGGTTCTAAAATTGTTCCCAAGCAGCCATCAAAGGTACCATATTTTTATTCTGTGTAACCGAGAAATGTATCTGTGTATGTTTACCATTGCGTGTGTACGCTGAGAAGTGCAGGGCAGATGTCTATCAAGGATGTTTTACTATATTGGATGATCTTATAACTACTAGTTGGGGTCCATTTTGAGTTATGTGATCAACAGGAAGGACTATTTAAGAATAGGGCAGCTGTGAGGATTCTCTCCAACTATTTCACCTTTAGAAAGCCTTCTCACTTTTTTCTTTCTTTTTTTCTTGCAGTTCCCAGCCAATTTGGTCCATTTTCTATCTCAGTCATTGTTTTACCCGATTTTCTTAGCATTCCAAATTCAGTCCCGTTCTATTGTTATTTTCAAAGTGTTATTTTCTTGCTGATGGACAGTGGATAGAATCAGAAAAGTCAGTAAACAGACTGTCCAGAAGTTCCAGGATTGCTTTCCTGGCCCCCTCCAATGCCCCCCCCATTTTGCTTCAGTTCCAGAAACAACAACTTACCTGTGAAAATGGCCCAACCTCATGGGTATGAGAAGTATAGAGCTTCTATACACTCTTTGTATATGTATGAGCCCAGAGGCTATAGGGATAAGCAATGGAAGGAAAGAACTCTCTCCAGATAACCTTTATTGTCATTTTTTTTTTACTGTGGGCACAATTCGGTTGCCTGCTCTCAAAAGCATGCACAGCCACAACACACATATAAACATGCTATATACAACATATGTATTTAGCTACACCCTTACATGTAAATACATACAGTCATGGTCGAAATTGTTGGCACCCCAGAAATCTTTCCAGAAAATCAAGTATTTCTCACAGAAAAATATTGCAGGAACACGTGTTTTGCTATACACAGGTTTATTCCCTTTGTGTGTATTGGAACACAACAAAAAAAGGCAGGGAAAAAAGCAAATTGGACATAATGTCAAACAAAACTCCAAAAATGGGCTGGACAAAATTATTGGCACCCTTTCAAAATTGTGGATAAACAAGATTGTTTCAAGCATGTGATGCTCCTTTAAACTCACCTGGGGCAAGTAACAGGTGTGGGCAATATAAAAATCACACCTGAAAGCAGATAAAAAGGAGAGAAGTTCACTTAGTCTTTGCATTGTGTGTCTCTGTGTGTCACACTAAGCATGGACAACAGAAAGAGGAGAAGATAACTGTCTGAGGACTTGGGAACCAAAATTGTGCACAAATATCAACAATCTCAAGGTTACAAGTCCATCTCCAGAGATCTAGATTTGCCTCTGTCCACAGTGTGCAACATTATCAAGAAGTTTGTAACCCATGGCACTGTAGCTAATCTCCCTGGTCATGGACGGAAGAGAAAAATTGATGAAAGGTTGCAATGCAGGATAGTCCGGATGGTGGATAAGCAGCCCCAAACAAGTTCCAAACGAATGCAAGCTGTCCTGCAGGCTCAAGGAGCATCAGTGTCAGCACGAACTATCCATCGACATTTAAATGAAATGAAACGCTATGGCAGGAGACCCAGGAGGACCCCACTGCTGACACAGAGACATAAAAAAGCAAGATTATAGTTTGCCAAAATGTACTTGAGTAAGCCAAAATCCTTCTGGGAAACTGTCTTGTGGACAGATGAGACTAAGATAGAGCTTTTTGGTAAAGCACATCATTCTACTGTTTACCGAAAACGAAATGAGGCCTACAAAGAAAAGAACACAGTACCTACAGTGAAATATGGTGGAGGTTCAATGATGTTTTGGGGTTGTTTTGCTGCCTCTGGCACTGGGTGCCTTGAATGTGTGCAAGGCATCATGAAATCTGAGGATTACCAAAGGATTTTGGGTCGCACTGTAGAGCCCAGTGTCAAAAAGCTGGGTTTGTGTCCAAGATCTTGGGTCTTCCAGCAGGACAATGACCCCAAACATACGTCAAAAAGCACCCAGAAATGGATGGCAAGAAAGCGCTGGAGAGTTCTGAAGTGGCCAGCAATGAGTCCAGATCTGAATCCCATTGAACACCTGTGGAGAGATCTTAAAATTGCTGTTGGGAAAAGGCGCCCTTCCAATAAGAGAGACCTGGAGCAGTTTGCAAAGGAAGAGTGGTCCAAAATTCCGGGTGAGAGGTGTAAGACGCTTATTGATGGTTATAGGAAGCAACTGATTTCAGTTATTTTTTCCAAAAGGTGTGCAACCAAATATTAAGTTAAGGGTGCCAATAATTTTGTCCAGCCCATTTTTGGAGTTTTGTTTGACATTATGTCCAATTTGCTTTTTTTCCTGCCTTTTTTTGTTGTGTTCCAATACACACAAAGGGAATAAACCTGTGCATAGCAAAACATGTGTTCCTGCAATACTTTTCTGTGAGAAATACTTGATTTTCTGGAAAAATTTCTGGGGTGCCAACAATTTCAGCCATGACTGTATAAATATTAATCACTGTCCATTTTGAGTACATAGCAGAAAGAGGAAAATTGAGAGTTCACAAGGTTGATACTAAATGGAACAAAATTATGACTGAATCTTGATGTTCTGCTTCGGATACCACAAAACCTCCTCCCAGAAGGTAACAAGGAAAACAGACTGTGATGAGGATGTGCAGTGTCCCAGACAATCTTGTGGACTCTGCTCA
>JAKJMR010016357.1:5616-25194 GCA_024449315.1 Daboia siamensis
AGGAGAGAGAGAGAGAGAGGGAGAGAGAGAGAGAGTGCGCGGATGAAGCGGCAGCTTCATCTGAGGATGATTGATTTTTTAAAAAAGGGAATTATATAGTTACCCACGGCCGGCCACTAGCGGCCCAGTCTCGCTCGCCAGAAGGAGAAAGAGAACGTCGTTTTGCCAAGTTGCCTGCAATCAAGCAGAATCGCTGACTACTGCGAGGATCCAGAGAGATGAAGATATTACTGAAGTTGGAGGCCGAAACTTTGGACTAGTTCAGTTTTAATGGGGCTATTTGACTAAAATTTTCATCATGTCTAGCCGGGGGTGATTGATATAGTCCTGGACATTTGGAGATGAAGAAATCAGGTTTTATAATCGTGTTTAGAGCTAACCCAGACAATATTCTGCTTTGCACCAGTGTAAGCTAATACGTGTGTGCTATGGAAAAATAAAAAAGATTGACCAAATCAACTCTTTAATATTCTCTTTAAAACATACGCAGATAAGCATGCAATCATTTCTACCTAACTCATACCATTAAATTAACGAAAGATGGAAGGAGGGAGAGACTTATTAGTCCTCCAAGAAAAAGAGGTGGAGAGAAAGATTTGCTGAATAGCCAAACCTCTCTGTGACAGAACTCACTGCCCTAAACTGGTGGCATAAAATCCTCCCTGGCTATACTGGTGACTATGGTGAATAGTCTAATAATGCAATATTCTTGCATAAGGGCTCCGGGGATACTACTGCAGATAATTTCTGGAAAAAGGAAATGAGGAGTCTCAGTGTTCAAAAATATTTTTTTAGACCAGTTAGCGATTGTATACTGCCAGATAAAGATTAAATTTAGCTGTATAATTTCCCTATGGATTTTTGGAGACAGTTGAATGGAGGTTATCTTAATGTGGCAGAGAAATAATTCATGGAGTAAGATCCCAGTCACACTGAAACTTTTGTTATTGGCTTTCTTATTACTTGTACTAGGGTCCCTGCATCCTTATTCTCACAGCTCAGATTTAAATGCAGTTTTACTACTTCTGGCAAAAAAGAAGTCTACATTCTTGAATGTATTGTGATGTACAGCATCCAATACAAATTTGTATGTCTAGAGTATGTCTTCTATGAGCCCATTAAAAGAATATGGTTCTTAGTGTAGTGATAACTCTATTCTTATAAATGATACTTCCTGTATTATTTACCAAATAGTTCTCGGTTCATAGGAAGTTTTATCTCTTAACCGATCTTAAAAGACTAACTATGGGGAAGATCTTCTGCCATTGTGCAAAAACAAGTTATGCAGCTCCCCTTATCTTTTAGTGAGGTTGGCTGAGAAAAATTTTTCTGATGTATTGAGTCAGACCTTCTATTCCATGTGGTCATGAAACCACTGTAAAAGACAGTACAAAAGTTATGTGGTTTTTCACTGATTGTAGATTGCAATTAATTATTGTCCTCTGTTATAGAATTCCAGAGATGGATGCAGTTAGTAAAAATATTACGTACTTAAGGCTTCAGTCTGCAAACCTCTAATGAGACAATGTAACGTATCCAGAATTGCTTCTTCTGGGAATTCATTTTGCTTTTAGGTCAAACAAGGTGGTGCTTATGTATTAGCATTAGCTATCACTTATGTGTCCTAAAGCATCCTGCTGGAGTGTATGGGCATCTTCATCTCATAAAAGCCACTTTTCATCTTTTTATATATCCATTTCTATATTGTTAAATAGCATTGCACCTGGCTGCAAATGTTGCCAGATGTACGGCATACATAACACCACTACTGTGTGAGTTGCACTGGTTACCACTGGCATGGGTCCCGATTATCTTAGGGAGCACCTGCTGCCAGCATCAATTTCCCATCATCCTGTGTGCTCCCACAGGGAGGGCCTCCTTAGGGTGCCGGTCAGTGAGTGCCGGCGGATGATCCCCAGGGGAAGGGCCTTCTCTGTGGGTGCGCCTGCCCTATGGAATGATCTGCCTGGGACCTAAAAACTTGGTTATTTGATTTATCTGCCCTGGACTGAGGGGTTTTAAATTTTTAACTTTTTAACTTTTGGGGCTATTGTTATTTAATTTTATTTTAACTCTATTTTAACTTATATTGTTTTTAACTTTGCCCTGTAAACCGCCCTGAATCCTTCGGGAATAGGGCGGTATATAAAACCAAATAAATAAATAAATAAATAAATTTTGGGTGCGATACAAGGTACTGCTGGGTTACTTTTAAAGCCCTACATGGCTTGGGACTGGGGTACCTGAGGGATTACCTTTTTCTAAGAGTGTTTATCAGCCCAACTAGATTGAGCAAAATGGGCATGCTGCAGATCCTGTCAGCCAAAGAATGTCAGCTGGTGGTGACCAGAAGAAGAGCCTTTTCTGCAGTGGCCCTTGCTCAACGGAACATTCTTCCTTCAGAAATTAGTATGGCCCTGACCCTATTAGCCTTTTGTAAAGCCTGGAAAACCTGGCTATGCTTCTGCATCAAGGCAGGGCATTGAACGTGCTATTTCCTG
Organism: Daboia siamensis; assembly: GCA_024449315.1. Lineage (NCBI taxonomy): Eukaryota > Metazoa > Chordata > Lepidosauria > Squamata > Viperidae > Daboia > Daboia siamensis. The sequence goes on from JAKJMR010016357.1 coordinate 8,118, forward strand.
GCTGCATTGTTAACTGGTCAAGTATCCTGCCACCATGTGATATTTAAATTGGATGTTTGTATTTGGGACGTGGTGGCTCCTGTTACTCGTCCCAGCTTCTGCCAACCTAGCAGTTGCCAACGTAAAAATGCAAGTAGAAAAATAGGGACCACTACGTATGAAGATGAGCACCGGCCCCTAGAGTTGAAAACAACTAGCATGCATGTGCAGGGGAACCTTTACATTTTAGTGTTCTTATTGCCTTTGTTTTAAAAAAAATTTATAATTTTAATTGTAATATGTTTTATGATTGTAACCTGCCCAGAGACATTGACTGAAATGAGTGGCTTTAGAAAATGAATGAATGAATGAATAAGCTCTAATGCCTCACCAACCACTAACCTCAAATTGCACAGCACAAGTGTCAATGCAGCAAGCAGCTGAGGGTGCTGTTTTGCCTTTACACAGGAGGACATACAGTGAGGCAGGCCCAACAGCTGCAGTGGTTTGGCCAAAAAAAAGTGCAACAGTGGAAGCAGTCTGCTGCTAGCTGCAATCATGGGCACCTATTGGGTCATTTGGATATAACAAGCAGATCAGGTTGACTGAAAGCAACTCTGAGGCTAGAAACGGGATACAGGCTGCATGCTTTATGCTTCAAATACAATAGTGGATCTTGACATTCATGGATCTGCAATCCCAAATAATTATATGTCCCTGCAGGGTTGCAGGAGACAAAAGGCATTTCTTCTTTTGTTCTAGTATTGTTTTCTTCACCATAGAGGCCATCAAGCCTCTAGTGGGGAGCCCGGTCTCCACTTCAGCCAGGGTTGACAAGTTAGTTGAAGTAATAGTCTTCACCTATAAGAGTTAAACAACACAATAATCCCCATAGCACGTTAAGACAGGATCTCCAAATACCAACCAGAATTCCTCCGCTACATAGCAGGGATCCTCAGTTATGATCTGCTCTGAAAATTCTGGATATGCTTCTTCCATCCTCTCTGACATTAGTCAACAATAATTCTGTCTTTGCCCAGTTCGGAATGGCAGGATTAATATAAATCCTGAGGTGATCCATGAGGTTGTTCCCAAACAAAAAATAATTTCAAATGGGTTTCTTTGTCAGAAGTGCTTATATCAGAGACAACCTTTCAACTGAGCAACAAGAAAGAGACCAACACAGGGAGAGGCTCTACCATAGGTTCAGCTGGGAAACTTTTGAGTCTCCTACACTAAGCTGAATCCAAGTATGCTAGGAAACTTATTGATTTATTCTTGGCTCAAGAATTGCTACATTCATGATATATTCTTTCCTAGAACAATTTTGGAAAACAGAAAACACTTTTTAAAACGTGATGGTAAATGATCAACTCAGATCAAAAGTTTCCTTTGAAAGAAAAAGAGAAATCAGACTCCAATCTCAGCTGAATTTTTCTTAAGAGTGGTGACTGATCCTTCTTACATTAATTGCAAGTAGAAAAATCTTTTTCTAATTGCTAACTTTTTGAGAGGGCCGCTTAATTCCCGTTTAATGTCCTAATTTTCTTTTTACTAAGCCAGCACTTACTAAAAGAAAAATAATAATGCATGTTTCCAGGGTTTTATTTAATTAATTATCCTAACTGGCAATACTAAAACAATGTTTAAAATGGGCTATGAATTTTGAAGAAGTAAAACAGACACACAATACACAATCAAAATGAATAGAAAAGCTGAGGTTACTGATATGCAGTTGCACATATTTCTGTCCTGATGCTTGAAATTGGATGCAGAACATTTATAATTGAAGTTTAACAGCCAGATTTTTAAAAAAATTATTGTTGAATCTGCTAACAACTTAGTAGAATATACTATGTTCCATTTATTGCAACTGAAATTTTTTTCCTTTTGCACTCCAATTTCAAGACATTAAGCCACCTGTTAATATTTCTGTCATGGAATACTGTGGGAATAACTTCAGATTAACATGGTTGGGTTGCAAACGTGTGGACCAAAGAAGATACATTTACATTGATAGTTTTGTTTGCTTAGCCCACCTTTCAAGACTTGTATCAAGGAAACCCTCAGCACTAACACTCACATTTTATAAAATAAATTTGAAGTGCAGAGTGGAAAAACGTGGCTGAAAGTGTGCATAGAGCTAGTGTCGACTTTCTGATTAGTGGACACAGCTGATAAACAGGATTGAACAGAACAATAACTTTAACACCTAACTGCTCAACCTTCTCCATGTCTTACTCTTGTATCTATTACAAACAGAGAAGACCTAGCATTTCCCCCCAAATTTCTATTAATGGTCCTTCCAGGCTCTCATTTTTCCTTCAAATAACATACACAAAAATGGAAATAGTAAAAGGAAATATCAATCCATTTGGGGCTATCCTTTCTATTTCCCTTAATAGTTCCCTAGTTTAAAGCTGGTTTCCACACCTATCAGGTATCTGGAGGCAACTTTCAGGATAACCCAGCTGTCATGGAGTAAAGCACAACAACTTTGGCAAAGAATTATTCAAGGTGATGGGAACTAAACGTTTCTGGTACCTCACTAAAGGATCCTGAAGCAGATCAATTCATTCCCCAAACACTGACTTAATAGCAACAACACTCTAGGAAACAAACAGTCGATGCACATGCCACTTATGAAATCATAAATATTTTAAGCCTGTGAAGTCTGTTATTGAAACTGCATCAAGTTAACTCAGATAACCATCTGGAAGGCAGGCATTGCCTATGTTTACACAGCACATTAATTCAGGTCAGGGTGTGATTAACGCGTACCTGCTGTCCTTTTATTTTTAACTACAGTTAATCATCATCAGTCAGGTTTGGCTTCAGGTGCGCAACATGCTCAGCCCTTTGGCTGTCCAGTAGTATACAATATTTCATGGGAAGCTGCACATTCAAAAACTAGGATGAAGATGTGCAGGGAAGGCAGTCTTCGGGGTACCATGTCACTTTTCTTTGATCCGCTAGAATGGCAGAGACAATTCAGTTTTCGCATTCCTCCTTCGAAAGAGACTTCAGCTTTATAACAGCGCCGATGCTAAAAAACAACAACTGGCCTGCCCCTCTTTCCCGCTGGAAGAGATCCAAAGCTCCCAACTCTTAAGGGGCCCGCCGGCTTCCTTCTCTCTGCAGCGGCGCCTCCTTCCTTTTCCAGCCTTTTAGCCGAGTTGTTTCCAAAGAGCCAAGGCCGGTCTGATCTCGCTCAGAGCGAATCTTCGCTGGCGGCGGAATGCGCCCGGTGGGGCCCTTTTGATCTCTGCTGCGGGCCAGCAGTGGGGGGCGCAAGAGGACAGCATTTTGAGTCAACCTTTACGATGGAGGAGGGGGAGGAGGGTTGGGGCTTCCCCAAGGGGAATGGCGGGGGGGGGGGGGGGGTGTCAGTGGGCGGAGCCAATCTTGTATCTGCTTCTCTGTGCATGCCGACCATCCCTCGTTGCTTCCCGGACCGCCTCTTCCACTCGGAGCGGCCTTTCTTCCTTTGCCTTCCGCGTGCGGAAGAGCACCTTGTTTCGGCTAGTGCTGACCTTGCCTTCGCCAGAACCGAATCGTTAAGGATCGTCAAGCCACTGGAACAAGAGAAGGTTGCCAAATCAGCGGTCAGGCTTGCGATCGAGGCGCTACAGAAAAAGTAGACCCACCAACTAAACCTCGGTCAGTCAAGTGAGGGCATCGGACTGCGACGCGGTCCGGATCAGAACAGCTTCATCTCTAGAAGAGGCGTTCGAGTTCCCATCGATCCCTAATCCACAGCCGGTTTGGCTGCAGAATCTTCGAATTAAAGGACTGTGCACGTGATTAGATGCTTTCTCTATTGCAATTAATCAGCATGCCAAGAATAAAAAGGTCCTACAAGATAAGAGTTCTAATCCATATCTTTTCCTCTTAACTTTGCAGGTGAAATATTTCAGCATTGAACATGGAGAACCGTGGACACCTAATCAGCACCCTCCTTCTTATAGTTAGGAGTTGAAAGCATTCTAATATCTTGACACTAAAACCATTTTTCTTTCTCTCTTTTTTAAAAATTTTCCAAGCAAATATTAGAGTGACAATTGATAGGGTTTTACTGCATCACTGCAGCAATGGAAAGATACGCTTTTTGAACCAGTGTTGATCTGTTATAGATTTTAAATCAATACTGAGGAAAAGTCCATAATTTCCCCTCTCTAGGGACTTCCCCAACTCCTCTAAACAGCCTTCCTCAACTTGGTATTTTCCTGAAGTGTTGGACCAGTCAGTCAATGTGGCAATTGAATGAAGAGATCTGTAGTCCAACACACAAGGAAGGCATAAGATTGGAGAAGACTGCTTCAAAAGCTGCCCAATAATATAGTTAGACAGCTTGGAACTAAATGGCTTTCTATCTCCATTTTAGATGGCTAAACACTCCACTTAACTTTAGAGTGAGTTGCCGTACTTACCCCAACTGCAGAATAAATTCTTGTATTTCTGCAAGAAAATCCAAGGTTAATATTATAGCTGGGAAAGGGCAGCAGAAAAAGACGAGGTTCCTTTCTTAGGGCATCAATGTCTGAGTGTTACTTTCAAAAATAAGTTCCATGTATTTCTCAAAAGGAGGAGGCAGATGTCTCTCTTGAATTTGTCTGATTTCTTCATAAAGTCAGTGACCTCTTCCATGTCTTATATTCTTAGAATCTTTATTCTTATCACAATATTTTTGGAAGAGAAGACACATGGTTTGCTGGCTTTATTATCTGCTGTACTTTAGAAGGAGAAGTAATGTAGATCATCTTTGGCTGAAGGAAGATTTAGAAGTGTATCTCTACAGACAAAATCCAATATTCCACAAATTGCTTATATTGTACTATGTTAAGAAGCAGGATGTTGCTATCAGATTCTTGAAAACTGAGTTTGCTGGGCTGCAGGGTTTGCATCTTTGCATATTTCTTTAAAATACTTACAACTTGCTTTTAGCCTGAAACTTCCTGGAAGAATTGGCGGTTTACATAATAAATACTGTACCAGATAATCCCTGCCTTTAGGTTTATGATTTTGGAAGGTATGACACAAAAGGTAAAGTGGCAGGGCACGGAAAAGAAAAACAGAAACTACTATGGCTCTAGCTCTTAGTGTTTGTTTCCTAAAATGGCCAGCCATGATGGAAATGGCTGGTAAAGGAGATCCAATTGACATCAGGCCAGAACAGATGGTTCTGTTGCTTTTCTTCACAAGGAAATTATGTTCTCTGTGAAAAAGAAAGAAATGATCAATTCAAGGGGTAGCAGCAGGTAGAGATGCCAATTTTTTGGCAACTGTTTCTTTATTGACTTCTCCAAGTAATTTATTCAATAGTCTATTTAAATACTATTAATGAAATTTGGCTTATTCAGAATCAATTGCAATTAAATGGAAGTGCTATTTGAACCCCAGACTCCAAGGACCCAGGTAATGCTATTCCTTTGACCTAGCTATCTGAGGTGGGATATGTTCAGTTCTCATGAGAGGGAGAGAGGGGGAGAGAGAGAGAGAGAGAGAGAGAGAGAGAGAGAGAGAGAGAGAGAGATATTTGAATCCCACTCCCAGGACACTTCATATCAAAATAAGCTAAAAGATGTTTGACTCACAATCCAATATAAATGCAAATGCTTTCAGACAAGGGGGAGGAATGATAACATGGAAGTGCAAGGAAACTGTTGTGAAAAAAGTTGTGGATTTCAGTTGCTCTAAAAGAAGGCTGATACCTAGCAGTCATCTCTTATGGAGCATTCATCACAGTTCTGACTACCTGCATCTGAAGAGTCCCAGTAAAGGACAAAACAAACTATGCAGTGCTTCTTCCTGGTCAGTACAGTAACCAAATGTATATGTCTTGTATATGTATATGTATAGATACATGAATGTCTTGTATGTGTATATGTATAGATACATGCATATGTCTTGTATATAAATAGAGAAATTATGTCATGTCAGGACAATCATGTAAAGCTCCCTCCATGATATATAACATAATGCAATAATTGTATCTCTCTTAAGGAAATGGGGATTGAAAATACCATTCTGACAGTGTTGCAGGAGACTTGGGATCGCTTTAAATCAAATTGCACTGAAGTTTAGTTGGTTACCAGATGATTTTGGGAGTTAAGTGACTTTGAAATGAAGGTTAGAGCTATTAACACGAGTAGGGCAATCAATAGAAGGCATTGAAGGATAGATTTAAAGAACTAGAGTGACTTGCAAAATAAAAAAAGGCAAATGGAGGAACAGGACAAAAATGTGCTGGGCTTCCTACCTTAATAGTGTTTTCCAGGAAATGGTATTTCATAGCTGTTGTTTTATCATTCTGCAGTGTGTGGCTGGGTATCATAGTCCTCTCTTTATCCTCTCGGTTGGTTTTTGTTTCTACAGTGCTATGTGTGATTTTGAAGTGTTGATGTTGAACTTGAAAGATCCATCTGCAGCCAAGGAAATCCCCTCAGCAATTGAATTTACCTTAGAGTCCTGAAGTTTGAAAGTACTTTTATTTGGTCTCTTGTTATAGATTCTCCTACAAATTGGGAAGCCAGTAAAATATCTTTAGTACAAGTCAAAGAGTTCTATCTATTTAGCTGTTTTAAATTTTAACCTTACCATGACTGCAGCAAGGTGAAAATTAGAGAGCCAGCTTGGTCCAGTGGTTAAGGCACCAGACTAGAAACAGGGAGACAGGTGAATTCTAGCCCAATCTTTCCCTTAAAAGTTGTTTGGGTGACTTTGAGTCAGTCACTCTCTCTTATCCCAACTCACCTCATAGGGTTGTTTTTTGGGGACAAACAGGAGGAGAAAGATGTTTTGTATATATTTACTATTTTGAGTTATTTGTAAAAATCATAAAGGCAGAATACAATTAAATTAAATTTTAAAATAATAAAGTGTAATTAGTAATCAATTAAGTTGCATCCATGCTTCTATATTTAAATTATTATTCTGGCAGCACAAGGATTAAGAGTGGGCTACTAAACGCTAACACAAGCTGTGTGTATGTATATTCACATTTTCATATCCAGCTTTGCGCTTAGAGACACATTAAGACAATCATTGTGAGGTCATATTAGCCTCTTGTGCAATTCTGATTGATGGGGAAATCGATCAAAGCTCTCCAGAGCTGAATTAAAATGGAAAACAGTAAACCTGAAATCATCACTCTTTGTCTCTCACTTCATTATTTGGACAACGCTCAAATACAAATCACAAAAAATTATGCCAGGCTGAATACTTTAATAAATGTTAGTTTTTCCTTATCTAAGATATTAATGCATCATGCATTAAATCACAATTTGCAATCTACCTGCCATTTCCAGGTAGTTTTCACTAATCAGGTAGGACAGGGATTTAATACAAAGGTGACAGGCTAGTTGACATGGTGGCTCATGTAACCTTAACTGAGGGCTTAGATCAGCCTTTAAAGAATGCAGTGGTACATTCTTCTCAAGAAAACGTTGATCACCCCAAATGTGCTGGATAATTATAGATCTGCCTCCAACATTCCCCTTTCAGACAAATATGCTGAGTAAAGGGTGAGATTTAAACTACTGTAATCTCAGGTAGAGGCTCAAATCAATCCCAAATAAATTGATTATGAGCTCTGCCATCTTTACCACCATTTTGCATTTTTATATAATCTTGATTGCTTTTGCCATAATTTAAAAAAAACATGGTTGGCTGATCTGAAGTATTGATATGCCATTGAATTCCCCCATAAGATTTATCTATGATTTGCTGGTCAGGATTATCCCAAAATTTAGGTTTATCACATGAATAAGAATCAAAGCATCCAAGCAACTTTCAAATATATGTTCTAATTTTTAAAATGCAGTGGAACGTCAGTCATATCAAAGGCATATCGTAGTGATTTTATACTTGTGTTATAATGGATTTTGGATTTGATCACTTGGATTTCATAGAGAAATAGAACTCAAAATGCATGCATGTCAATAAAACTGAATACCACTAAACGTAGAAACCTCTTTGTTGTATTACTGTTTTTTTTAATTAAACTTGTATATCAGCCATCTCAGCAGAGGTAACTCTAGGCAGCTTATATGATAATTTTAAATAGAATACAGGCAAATGAATAGAATAGAATAGAGCTGGGACCATGGAGGTCTTCTAGTCTAGCAACCTGCTCGAGCAGGAGAACCTATACCATTTCAGACAAGTGACTGTCTAGACTCTTCTTAAAATCCTCCAGTGATGGAGCACCACAATTTCTGGAGGCAAGCTGTTCCATTGGTTAATTGTCCTCACTGTTAGGAATTTTCTCCTTAATTCCAGGTTACTTCCCTCTTTGGTCAGTTTCCAACCATTTTCTTGTCTTGCCCTCTGGTGCATTGGAGAATAGTTTGATGCCCTCTTCTTTGTGGCAGCCCCTCAGATACTGGAATACTGCTATCATGTGTCCCCTGTTTCTTCTTTTCTTTAGACTAGCCCAGGGATAGGCAACCTTGGCTCTTTTATGACTCATAGACTTCAACTCCCAGAATTCTGGAAGTCCACGAGTCATAAAAGAGCCAAGATTGCCTACCCCTGGACTAGCCAAACCCAAGTCCTACAGCCATTTGTCATATATTTTAGTCTCCAGGCCTTTGATCATTTTAGTTGTTCTTCTCTGAACTTTCTCCAAGATCTTTTTTGTAGTATGGTGACCAAAATTAGTTGCAGTATTCCAGGTGTGGTCTTACTAGGGTTTATAAAGCAGTACTAATACTTCATGTGATCTTGATTCTATGCCTCTGTTTATACAACCCAGGATTGTATTAGCTTTTTTGGCGGCTGCTGCACACTGCTAACTCATAGTCAAGTGATTGTCCACTAGGACTCAAGATCTCTCTCACAGTTTCTATTTTTGACCCAGGTATTTCCTAATCTGTACTTAAATCTTTTATTTTTCCTGCCTAAATGTAAAACTTTGCTTTTCTCCACATTAAAACTCATTTTGTTGGATAGGGCCCATTGCTCAAGTTTGTCAAGATCTTTTTGGATCCTGAGCTTGTTTCCTGGGGTGTTAGCTATTCCTGCCAGTTTGGTGTCATCTGCAAATTTGATGAGTTCTCCTATTCCCTCATCTAAGTCATTAATAAAGATGCTGAAGAGTACTGGGCCTAAGACAGAGTCTTATGGTACCCAACTGCTTACTTCTCTCCATGTGGATGTAGTACCATTAAGGACTACTTGCTGAGTATAGTTTGTCAGCCAGGTACAGATCCATCTGATGGTGTTGTCTATCCCACCTTTTTCTAGTAGCAGGTTGTAGTCTACTTTGTCAAATGCCTTACTGAAGTCTAAATCTACTATGTCCACAGCATTTTGCTGGTCTACTAATTTGGTTACTTTATCAACGAATGAAATCAGATTGGTTTGGCATGATCTCTTTTTGACAAACCCATGCTGGCTACTCGTTATAACTTTGCTTGCTTTTAGTTGTTCACAGATCTGTTTTTTGATTATCTTTCCAGGATCTTCCCAGGTATTGATGTTAGACTGATTGGTCTATAGTATCCTTGGTCTGTTTCCCCCCCTTTCTTGAAGATGGGAACCACATCAGCCCTGCTCCAATCCTCAGGTACTTCCCCGGTGCTCCAGGATTTTTGAAAGATATGATACAATGGTTCTGAGATAACATCTGCCAGCTCCTTCAGAACTCTGCGATGTAATCTGTCGGGGCCTGGTGATTTATACCTATCAAGGTCGGATAGGTGTTCTCTTACCATTTCCTTGCTTATTTCAATTTTTGTTTCTAGTTTGTCTTTTGCAGTGGTTTTTTGGTATGGGCAATTTATCTGGTTGGTTGCTTTCCCTTGAACACCTTTTTTAAAAATAAAGTATTATTCTATTTGAAATATATTAAGAATATTATCATGAAAACTCTTTGAATACATATACTACTTTTAGAGTAATATTTATTTTTACAATATTTTCTTCATAAACATTGGTATTTTAAAGTATTTACATCAATATTTAATCTTAGGTTTATTTTTTTTCCTCTTTGGGATAGTTTTCCATATGAGACTTAATTCAATTAATAAGGTAACCTGAAAACGTACTATTTTACTATATCTATTAATTTGGTACAGAATTTTATAATTTTCAATAAGATGTATCATCTGTGTATAATGACAATTCCACCTGTTTTTATGCTCAGAATGTCTTTTGATTAAGAGGTTTATGGTCTTTTTTGATTACTTGTCTTAAACAATCTGATAGGTGAGGAAATAAGTTTGTTTTAATAACACTAACCCCAAAATACCACAAAGATTGTAGTATCACATTTTGAACCAAACCAAGGAAACTCATATTTCAAAGAATGCATCTTATCAAACACCTTTTCCATAGTCACCTCTGACAGTCACATTTTTTTTGAAAGTCAAGTATGTAAAATATCAATGAGTAACACAATATGGTCTGTGGCATATCACCCTTTTAGGGAACCAGATTTCACCAAATGGAATTTAAAATAATTTATATGCCAGAGTCATTGCCAAAATTTTGGCATCAATTTTTTAACCAGAAAATTGAGTGATAGCATAATCAACATAATCTTTATCAGCTTTAAGAATCATTGGTATATAAAACCAATGAAAGGAAGTTAGGGAAAAAATATTCAATAAAAGCCTTCTTATAAACCTTTTACAATTTGGAAATAAAAGAATCAATTTGGTAGGACAAACAACAGGACTAGGATATTTTTCTTTTTTCTTAGATTTAATAGTATATCATATTTCCTGTAGAGATCGGATAAATATCTTTATCTTGTGTACTTTTCAAAAGAGCTATATTATTTGAAAACAATTAATTTGTTTCTCAGTAACCTTTGATTCAATATTATAGAGTTCAGACTTCTTTTTAAAAAAATTCTGATGTATCACATCAAAATCATAATATACTTTCTCCTGAGCATCCTTAATAGTAACTATGTTATTACTATGTTGGTGCTATTTCAACTGAGAAACCAGTAATTTAATAAGAATTTCTTCCTCATCTTAATGTCTTTGCTTTATTTATTTATTTATTTATTTTTGGGACTTATATGCCGCCCTATCTCCCGAAGGACTCAGGGCGGCTAACAACAATAAAATACAGCAATACAAAAGTTAAAAAGAATTAAATTAACAGCCCCAATAAAATAAATTAAAATTAAAAATTAAAAAGCATTTTAAAATCACTGTCATCAGTCCAGATCAGCCTGATGGAAAAGGAATGTTTTAAGGCCTAAGCGAAAGGACCGGAGATCCGGGGCCATCCGGAGCTCAAGAGGAAGTTGGTTCCATAGGGCTGGCGCTCCCACAGAGAAGGCCCTCCCCCTGGGGGTCGCCAGCCAACATTGTCTAGCCAACGGCACCCTGAGGAGCTGTCTCTGTGGGCTATGGGAGGTCGTTCCCGGCAGCAGATGGTCCTGCAAATATCCTGGGTCTAGGCCATGTAGGGCTTTAAAGATAAGTACCAGCACCTTAAATCTCACCTGGAGGACAACCGGTAACCAATGCAGCTCACGCAGGAGGGAAGTAATATGGGAGTATCGGGATGCTCCTATCACTACCCGCGCGTCCGCATTCTGCACCAACTGGAGCCTCCGGGTGGTCTTTAAGGGCAGCCCCATGTAGAGAGCATTGCAGTAATCTATACGGGAGGTAACGAGTGCATGAGTGACCGTACGTAGGGCATCTCGGTCCAGATAGGGGCACAACTGGTGCACCAGGCGAACCTGGGCAAATGCCCCCCTGGCCACGACTCCTATATGATCTTCAAAACTGAGTTGTATAAAATGCATAGGAAGAATTTAACTCCAATTTAGCAGAGATAAATGTTTTATATACTTCCTGTACAGGTTGTTTTGTACATGTATTTTAAAAGTTCCTTAGGGTTAGGACTTGAGTTAGGTTTTCCAGTTTTACATCTTCAGAGTTTTTCCTTTTTCTATGAAACATATACAGTAGTTTAACTAAAAACAGATGCTTTTAAAGCACCCCAAGGAACCATTACGGTATGTTTGCTGAATGTAGATTGAAAAAAGAAACTTTGAAATTTATTTCATCTGTTTTATAAAAATCATTTAATAATGATCCATTTAAATATCATCTTAAAGAAATAGGATGACTTTTTTGTATATAGTTACTGAAAGCGTTAGTAAACTTGATAGTATATTGAAATATGAGTTGTTTGAGTTTTATCTGACCAATCAGTTAACACAGGATTTCCTAATCTTAGTAACTTTAAGATGTGTCAACTTGAAGCACAAAATTTTCTAGACAGCATAAAACTGAAGTTCATACATTTTTAAGCTGACAAGTTTGAAAAACACCCTTCTAGGATGATTTTGTTGTTTACCTAGATGCTACATATGACAAGTCTGCTCTGAAATGGCCTTGAATGCAATAGATATCTAAATGACTAAAAACAAAAGGCAAGAACTTAATCTGATGAAAGTGTGGTTAAATGACATTACCGCTCTATTTCAATACTGAAACTGAAGGATAATTGTTTCCTTGTTTGAGCAAATTAGATACAAGCTTTCAAAAGCAATCCAGTATTTTCCTGAAACAGAACAGGAAAAGCAAAATGATTACTTGCCTATTCCAGCAAACTGACCTACCCAAATTATTTAGAATTTATTTTTCTAAAGCATAAGGTCTGATTACAATTACCTTGCAATTCACGATGTTCTTGATGGTCTGTTCTCTAACTGCAGCTTTAAGAGAATTCACGTTGGCTAATCATTACTGGATTATTTTATACAGGTTCACATTTTAAAAGATCCTACTTCACATGTTTGTGGAATTCATATGAAAGTTATTATGAGCCTCTGTTCATAAACCTTGCTGGTATCTGGAATTTTTTTCTGACTTTGAACTAGGGGTGTTATTTTAATTAGAGAACAACAGGTTCTATAGTAATTTTTCAGATTGTCAACCAGTCATGTGATAGTGAGATTAGCAACATAGTCATGCATATATGGACACGAAACCACACAAGATGTAGGAGGCATAGCACCTTCCTACAGCAAGCAGACAGAGTCTGTGCATGACCCAGCATGATGTCCCCAAGATGAAACCCAAGAAAAGGGAAAAGAAAGGTTAGACATTAATTGGTTTTATACTCAAAGGTATTTATCTTATTTTATTTTATTTTTACTAGAGAAGAGGATCTCAATTTTTTTGAAGCATTTTCAACACAGTCAAGTCTGTATTTCATTATATCTCTCTAATTATGTTGGCATATTCACTAAGAAACTAGGATTAAGATATTCTGCCTCCCAAATGAGGAATATTCACTTTCTCTAATAACCTGCCCTTAACAGATAAAGAAGAAAAGGGAGGATGAAGAAACAGTGACAATATTAGGAATAATGAGAAAAAAAATTCAAAGTCCTTTTATTGGAGAAGTTAATTTCAATAAGGAAGAGGTCAGAAATGGGGGAGATTATAACCCTATGCATGGTGCTGAATTCCAAACCATCTCATTTTATTGAGAAGAATCAATGTTAGTAATAGTAGGCATTGTCATACAACCATATCTAGAAGGCTGCATATTTCCCACCACTGGGGAAGGGTTAGTTATCTAGCAGCATATAGTTAGGGAATAAAGAATACACATTCATCTCCTTTCAGTCCAATTGTGAAAAATTACCAATTAGTCTCATTGCTCACAAAAATGTATTTTCAATAAAATATGATGCTTAACCAAGTCAACTACATCTTTCAATACCTATAAACTTTCTTGCTATTAGTAAATGAAAGCTGACTCATGATGGGGCACACTGCTACATTTTAGTGCAATTGTAAACTAAATACAACTTTGAAATGCCCACTTGCTCCAAAGCTATATTACACATCATGGCAACTAATATTTGATGGCAGTATAAAATTGTATTAGTTTGTTATTACAAATAATACTCTCGAGGTTTCATCATAATCTGATATTCTATAAAAGGGAACATTGTGGTTGTAAGATGGAAGTCTTCTAAAACTATCAAAATCAAAGTATACAAGAGAAATCATTTTGCAAGTACAGATCAATACTCTTTGGCCACTCATTCCTTCTTTGCCTTTATGCTGCATCTTCATGAATCTGATGTTAAAATCACATAAGAATCACATAGGAAGTCTATATGTGTAGAATAAGTCTTCCCTTCCAGAGTGTGACTGGTGATAGACCAGGGTAATGAAAATGAAGATGGGAACAATTTTATGTTCTCTGTCTCTTGTAATATTATTATACAGTAATCAGTTCCAGCTTCCATGTACTTAGTGGTGAACTAGGGCCCCTAAATACGTCTAATCATGAACAAACAGGAAATGTCATTTTGTAGGTTAATAACTGACCACAAAAAAAGAAAAGAAAAGAGGAATGAGGAGTAGGAATGAACAACAAAAAAATAAAAAGTTTCAGATTAGAAACCTTGAGTGGTCCTGATTAGTTTATAAATTATGCAGAATTTGCAATGAATAGTTTGAAGATAAAATATTCCAAGTAATAAAACTCCTGCAAATTATGAAGATTTTCAAACACATTTCCAGCCAGAGCAACTGGAACTGTGTGACAAATTCTCTTAAATGTGATTGTACATGAAACGCTTTGCTCTAAATACAGCTATTCCAGCAAGCCATGTTAGCTGAAGAATTCTGGGAGATGAAATCCATCCATGTTAAAGCTGCCAACATTGAGAAATAATAATTGAAACTCATTTGTAATAGGCTGGACCTTTAGAGGCTCTTTTTTTTTTTGCATTATTTGAAATGACAATGACTAACCAACAAAGCAGTAGCACCTGGCTGATTTTCTGTGGTTTCACTTGGTTAATATTTAAATGGATTTCAACCAGGAAGTCCCAGAGCTGTAAACTGCACTGGACTGGACTGGCAAGTGAACCAATTTCCCTAAGAAGGCAATTACAAGCAATCTCTGGACTGTTGCCAAGAGAACAGCATGGAAATACTGATAAATCCCTAAATGAAATGAGACCTTAACCAAGAGACATTGGATGATGACAGAATATGAGGAATTATGGCAAAAGTAAACTCCATTGTAGTGGTTGTTAAAAAACAAACCACAAATCACCAGCATCATAATATAAATAAAACTATCTTGTGGTCAAAGTTAGGTTGCTATATGTAGCTCTGGTCTCATATGGCAAAATGAACATTTGTAATCAGAGAAAGAAAAGGACCTTTACTATGACAATGGGACAATTAGTAAATATAGCAGTGTTTGAAGGAGATTAATTTAGATAGCAATGGATGAGGCAGAATTCGAGAATATACAGCTGGGTATGATACAGAGGGATGCGGTGGCTCAGTGGGTTAGGACGCTGAGCTGGTCGATCAGAAGGTCGGCAGTTTGGCGGGTCGAATTCCAAGTGCTGCATAACAGAGCGAGCGGCTGTTACTCGTCCCAGCTTCTGCCAACCTAGCAGTTCGAAAGCATGTAAAAATGCAAGTAGAAAAATAGGGACCACTACGGTGGGAAGGTAACAGCGTTCCATGCGCCTTCGGCGTCTAGTCATGCTGGCCACATGACCACGGAGACGTCCTCGGACAAGCGCTGGCTCTTTGGCTTTGAAACGGAGATGAGCACCGGCCCCTAGAGTTGGAAACAACTAGCACGCATATGCGGGGGAACCTTTACTTTTACCTTTACTGTTATGAACCATGCGTTCTAGACTCACCTTAGCAATGAAATGCAGCTGGGTGACCTTGGGCCTGTCATTCAGCTCAACTCATCTTACAGGGTTGTTGTGGGTAAAATAGGAAGAAGAAGGTTTGTTTATGTTCACCACCCTGAATTATTTGTAAAACAATGAAGGTGGGATACAAACAAATAAATAATGATCAAGTTCTATCATTATTATACATGTCTGTGACATTGATGCACATATGTGTATGAGAGGTGGGAATTGTTCAAGATGCTACATCCATGACTGACAGATTTTCACCCTCCCATGGACACAACTGAACTACCTTGTAATGTGAGAGGATACAGCAATATTAGTTTCCAGCCCCTTTCTCTGTATCATAAAGGTAAAGGTAAAGGTTCCCCCGCACATGCGTGCTAGTCATTTCCGACTCTAGGGGCCAGTGCTCATCTCTGTTTCAAAGCCGAAGAGCCAGTGCTTGTCCGAGGATGTCTCCGTGGTCATGTGGCCGGCATGACTAGACGCCAAAGGTGCATGGAATGTTGTTACCTGGGTCGAGTAATGGGCACTCACTGTTACACGGCACTCGGGGTTTGACCCGCCAAACTGCCGACCTTCTGATCGACAAGCTCAGTGTCCTAACCCACTGAGCCACCGCGTCCCTCTCATAACAGTGCTGGGATACAAATAGGTGAACAACCGGTTCTCTCTGTGGATGCCACTTCCAGAAGTCCATTCTGGGCCTTGGCAACAAAAAATTAGCTACCAGTTCTGCCGAAATGATGCGATCTGACTGAATCCCACCACTGGTTCATACCCACTTTTTAACCTTGTGCCTTAACCACTAGACAAAAACACTCTCTCATGATGCTGTACCTGGCAACTTGCAGATTTTAAAATCCTTGCTAGTGAGGTCCTTGTCTCGGTTTCTCCAGTAAAATGCATAAATAGGAATCTGAGAATAAGTAGAAGGAGGAATTCCCTGATTTAGAAATTATTTAACAAAAGACGGGAATACTGAATGGCAGATGATAGAAATTAAACTGCAAGAAAAAAGGCTAGATTTTTGATTAGATGAATCATATATTTTTAACCAAAAATGTTAAGAATGTAAGAATTAAAGGAGATCCATGTGGATCTCAGCCTTTCTAGACTAAATAGGCTGATCTTTGGATGTGTGGACATCAAATCCCAGAATTCTTAGTCAGTATTATATATTGGCATTTTGGGTTTCCTCATTATACATAGCATGTTATTTCCAAGCAAGCAAAGTTGTTGAGTCAACCTTTTTTTTTTTTATTCTGGCAAGCCAAGTAGACTTAGAACATGTTCTACAGCAAGGGTCTTCAAACTTGGCCCTTTTATGACTTGTGGACTTCAACTTCCAGAATTCCTCAGCCAGGCATGCTGGCTGAGAAATTCTGGGAGTTGAAATCCACAAATCATAAAAGGACCAAGTTTGAA
>JAKJMR010016357.1:47394-81707 GCA_024449315.1 Daboia siamensis
GGGGAGGGGGGAGGAGGCCAAAGGCCCCATTCAGCAAAGCCAGATTTGGTGTGGTGTGGCGTGGTGGGGGGCAATAGTAAGGCAGCAGGGTCGGTATTCCAGAGCAAAAGAACCAGTGAGCTAGTGAACTAGTGATCCTTTGGCCACCTAATTTATTTATCTATTCATTTATTTTAATTCCATTTATATCCCGCCCTTCTCCGAAGACTCAGGGCGGCTTACAAGCTTAGCAATAGCCTTCATTCTATGTATACGCCTGCTTATTAGGGCTTTCACACACACCCCCAGGGGCATTATTACAAAGTCAGCTTATTGCCCCCAACAATCTGGGTCCTCATTTTACCTACCTCAGAAGGGTGGAAGGCTGAGTCAACCTTGAGCCTGGTGGGACTCGAACCTGCACTAATTGCAGGCAGCTGGTGTTACTTAAGGAGGCATTAGCCCACTGCTCCACCAAGGCTCAATAATGAGAAGGAAGGACTCACTGGAGAAGAGCCTAATGCTGGGAAAGGTTGAGGGCAATAGAAGAAGGGGAAGACAGAGAATGAGGTGGTTGGATGGAGTCACTGAAGCAGTAGGCTGAGCTTAAATGGACTCCAGAAGATGGTAGAGGACAGGAAGGCCTGGAGGAACGTTGTCCATGGGGTTGTGATGGGTCGGACACGACTTCAAGAAGGAGAAGGAGAAGGAGAAGGAGAAGGAGAAGGAGAAGGAGAAGGAAAAGAAAAAGAAAAAGAAAAAGAAAAAGAAAAAGAAAAAGAAGAAAAAGAAAAAGAAAAAGAAAAAGAAAAAGAAAAAGAAAAAGAAGACTGTTAAACCTACATTAAAAGGCTTATGATCTTCTGCTATTTTACCCAAATGGGAATTAAGCAAATGATCTTTCTTCTTCAAATCCTTAATGTGCACCTGAAAGTAAATTAAGATAATCCAATAAGATCATCCAGTCCACATGCCAGAATGTTGATTGAGATGGTCACTACAAAAGCAAATGAATAATTCAATATACAATATGGAAAAGATACTAACTCCTAATTTTTTCAATAATTCTCATAATTAGCTGAATGAGTGTAAAACCCTCTCCTTGATTTCTATTGACCAATTTATTCAGGGCCAGTTCCTTGTAATTCAGGATTAAATCAAGTTGGTCTAGCAAAATGATGCTACCTAGATTCCACAAGAGAAAAATAATCTGATATTACTGTGGAAAAAACAAATGAGAGTTTGGGGTGAGGGTGGGGTTTGATACAACAAGAACATAAGATGGAAGGCCCAACTTTTCAAGGTGTTTATCTAGAGAAATATGTCCGATGCCATTGACTGAAATGTATGTACCTTGGTTAGAAAGCTAAGCAGAGTTGGATCAGATTACTACAGATTATACAACAGTTTGTTTGGTGACCATTTGAACTTACAACAGGACTGAAAAAAGTGACTTATGTTTTTCACACTTATGACTGTTGCAGCATCCCCGTGGTCATGTGATTTACATTTGAATGCTTGACAGCTGACTCACATTTATGATGGCTGCAGTGTCCCAGAGTCATGTGATCCCCTTTTGTGATAAGCAAAGTCAGTGGGGAAATCAGACAACTGTGTTACTAATTTGAGAACTGCCATGATTCAGTTAATAAATGTGGCAAAAAAGTCATAAAATGTGACAAGATTTTCACTTAGCAACATACATTTTGGACTCAATTGTGGTCAGATGTTTAGAACTATCTGAAGTTGGATGAGAGATCATCAGGGAATATTACAACTACAAGATAGCATGGAAAGAGAAACAGTACCAGAAGCTGCCCCTGTAATTGCTAAAAAATCCACTACGTTTCCATGAAATCAGTAGGAGAAAAGCTTCGCAGCAGAGTTTTTCAAACTTTTTTCAAGCTTAACTCTTTAAAGTAAATGGACCTCAGCTCCCAGAATTCCCTAGCCAGCAGGATAGCTCTTTAAGCTGTCATGTTTAAAAAACACTGTAGTATAGAAAACCAGGGGGCAAAATATTTTTCTTGAAAATAACAGGATACAGTCAACTAATCTGGTTTGCACCTTGACTTTAGACTAGACTGAGAAACTTAACATTATTCTCCAAAAGATAATGGCAGACCACTTTCCTACTTTTGCCTCCAAACAAAAGTGGGTTCCTGAAATCACCCTGAGTGGAACTGTCTGAAAAGGCCCTTTCCTAGTAATTTATTTATTCTGTAATCAGACATGAACCTCTTGAACAAATTTCTGCAGGAAAGAGTTCAGGATAAAATTGGTGGCAATCTGCTCTCCGAGAAATAAGAAATACATCAGCATGTTTGGAGTTGGAAATCTTTAACTCAAGATGGGCCAAAGACCTTTTATGTTTGCTGGAAAAAGGTTTGAGGTTATTCTGTTCCTAAGAGCCTTTCCTGTTTGGAAATCCACATTGCACACTTTCATTATGTGTTCTTACTAAAATCTAAACTCTGCGGAGTTCCTAAAGGATGCTCTTCGTAGCCATGCAGGAAATTCACTCAGTGGTTTTCTTTCAGCAGAGGTGGAGGGGGGGGGGGGAGAAAGAGGTTGCTTTGCCTGGGGAGAACATAGATTGCCACTTAAAATATAATATGAAAGCAGCAAGCAATTATTTAAAAGAAGGCTGTTTAGAAAAATATTTGTATTTATTGCAGCTGCTTGATTGGCCTCGTTAAAGCTCGGAGAGCACTTAAATTGTGTTACAATCTCATTTAAATCCAGCTTCGTTCCAGCAGGATGAGGCGCCTGAATAGACCAATCACTCCATAATGATGATGAATGAGAAATTAATTCAGATACAAGCGAGACAATTTAGGCCTTCATCTGTTTAAATAGCCTTTCAAGATTATTCGCAACTGCAGGTCACAGCTTTAATCAATTGTCCAATCTTGTGAAAGTCATATCGCTTTGCAACTTCATTCAGGTTATTTATAGAGAAACACGAGACCAATAAAACCAAGCCAAAATGAAGTGATGAAAGGATTGGACGAAAGGATTGAGGCAAACCTCAAGTTGTCCCCAATCTGAGTTTTCCACTTCGGTGGGCTATTTTGCCCATTAACCCTTCCCCGCGTCAGCTGGAGAGAGGGGTTGGCATAGTAATCCAGGGCGTTCAGAAGGCTCCTGGTGTAGAACACTTGATTGTGAAGATAATGTGACTCCGTAAACCATATCTGGATGGGTTAAAATTGGGTACTTATCTTGGTGGGAGTGTCCTCACAGTGAATCAAAGATGGCCGTCACCGTGCAATAAGCCCCACCTGATCAAGATGCATGACTATCCTAGACCCAGGGCGAAGTGAGGTGCGGAAGTCCGTTAGGTTGTGGGCGGCAGATTAGACCCTGATAGAGCCACAACGATAAGGAAGGTCCTCGTCTGACGTCACCCGCTGCAAACTCATGCTACCTTCCAGGTTGCTTAATCCCATGAACAAGAACGGCTGAAAAGACCTTTCAGTGTAAAGACTTAGTCCACGCGCAATGCTTTTACCACCCTAATTTTCTGCAGAGAAATCAATGGGGCTTACTCCCGTAAACCGACATTGGACTGCAGCCTATAATTAATAGATCCCTCGCGGTATTAAGTACGTTTACCAGGCAGTTTGGTTTTTTTGGAGGGGGGAGGAATAAATTCCATTGGAGTAAACGTGCGCATGATCGGCGCGAAAGCATCTTGACTAGAAATAAAGTCCAGTATAATCCCCAGAGTCTTCCTTCAAAGCGAACTGCTCAGAGCAGGTCATTCCCTGCTTCAGTTGAAACGAAATCGAGCGCCAACGGCCAGAGCCAAAAGGGAAAGTTGTAGCAAGTTTTGCCTGATTAAAAAGTCAATTGTCGTAAAAGTGATAGGAAAAAGTCTGAAGGGTTTTTTTGGTTTTTTTTTTTTTTTTTTTTTTTTGCATCTAGCACTAAGTGTTAGCAGGGTTAGAGCAAAAGAGGCAGGAATTTGCATACTTGGGAGGTCATTGAATTGTCCTGGGAGAACTGAGGATAAGAATGCTTTTATTGAAAGTAATATTAGCACACGCTGCAAATCCAACTATCCCACTAGGTACTTAGCTAGATACCCTCACATTCATTCTTCTGGATTTTGTTCTTGGGAATTATAAGTTACCCTGAGAGAAATGTGACAGAGAAGCATTCACAATAAATAACAGGATGACCCCATATTCCAGCATTTTCCTAGTATGATAAGTGCTAGAGGAGGATTAGAAGATCTTGAGAAACAAATCAGATTCTTGAGTATGTACTAAGTGAAACTGCCAAGTCCTAGTAAAGAAGGGACAATAGTCAAACAAGTTTTATAAAGTTAATGAGCATCTTAAAACCCCAACTGAACAGAAGTCCAGACTACACAGGAATTGGTGATGTATAAACTTGTGTAGGTCTGATGAGGAACAGTATGAGGCCATGGGTCTTTAGAAAAAACGTGGGAACTGGTACGGGAATCTTGGTAAGTTTGTTCTCAACGTATTGAGAATAATCAAACCTTAAATAATGATTGCAATGGCTGTATTCAATATGACAAATTTAAGAAACCCACTTGAGTTCTTGTGGTCTAATTCTTAGCTAAGGTCCTTAACACACTCTTTTGAGAGTAAGTTCCATTGAACGTAATGGGGTTGCCTACAAAGTAAATTTGGAGAGGACTATTTACTACCAGTATATGTATTTATTTAAAAGCAACTTTCTTTCTTTTAAGAAAATGTCAGTATTAGGTTGCCAATAGCAAACCCTTCGCAAAGAAATCAGTGGAACTCAAAGCAAAATCTCATCCAGGTGTGCCTATTCATAAACCTATTCATAAACCTTCCACAAACTGGATTATATGTCAGTACTTAGAGCTTGAACCAAAAGGTTTTATATGCATTACATTTTACTTTGTTCAATAGCTGCATTCATGCAACATTGCTTTCCCTGATTTTATGCTTATAAAATCAAACCAATTTGTTCAGTCTGCATCCTAAACTACATGCACAGATGGCAAAAATCTGGATGACCTCTCAGATGTCCAGGAAGAGATACAGAAAACTAACCTAACAAGTTGTTGGGGGAAGGGGGTTGCTTGCTTTTAGCAGCATGGATACAGTATGCTGATTTGCAAGATTCATGAGGCTGGGTGCAATGGACAATTTGCAGTCCAGTGAGTGTGTGTTAGATTTATATCCTACCTTTTAGTTTAGAAACTCAAGGCTGCATACACAGAACAACTCTCCTCCCATTTTCCCCCATCACACCCGTATGAAGTAGATGGCTGAGAGCCACAAGGCTAAGCCCCAAATCCCCCAGTAAGCCACATTACCCGAGGATGGAATTTTCCATCTCAAACCAACACTTCAGCCATTACTTTTCATTGGTTTCTGCAGCAATATATGTGCAGGAAAAGGTAAATGTCAAGATGGGGCCATAATGGTGTCATTGCAGCGCCTGTTTCTACCTGCAGCACACAGACCAGGTGGAGCTTCGATTGCACCAACCCGGGGATCTTGATTTATTTATTTTTTATCATGCTCTGGGGACACTCCTTGGGTGTCCTACATTAATATGTACGTTTCTATGCAGCAGTTGCACTAAAGGCAGAAGACGAAAGTTTTCAATAAACCTATACAGAATCGTCCCCTCAGTGAAAAACCCGTGGAAGTGCAGAGTGAATCCAGTTCTTTTCAGGAGCCACTTTCCCCCTTCGATTAATTTGAACTAAATGTTTCATTAGGCTCGGGAATACCCCAGCTTCAGAGCAAATTAATTGGCTAGGAGACCTCCGGGGCACTGAAGCCAAAAGTGGGTGGAGGAAGTGCGCAGCCGCCTCTCGCAGAGCAATTAAGAAGCGGGAAGCAAATCGGCAAACAAACCTTGGCAAGGCGGTGTGGTGTCTGAGCTTAAAAAAAGCTCATCAAGAGGGATTCCTGGAGCTCCAAGGGACTCCATCTTACGAGTGACTTTGACGTATTGCTGTCCAATTAATGCCTTTAATTGGTGTCTTTCGGGGCAAGCAGAGAAACCCGAATCCTGCAATATTCGGTATGAGCTGTGGCTTTTCCAGGGACAGGCTTTTCCTGTTACTGATTATTATTTTTACTTTCGTATAATTAGCAACCCCTAGCAGACTACACTATTAAAGCAACTTTGAAGGAGAAATGAACCTAAATTAAGCTGCTCCTTTGTTTTAAGTCACATTTCAGAGATTCTAGGAGCATCTGTATTATCAGAAATAAGTCTAAGGCAGATTATAGGAACATAATTTAAACAAGGTTTAGTGTAGATAACATAGGTTTATATGCGGCTATACAGGCTGTTTCCTCACCCTTATTTAGGACATAACAGACAAGGGCTGGAAAGCACTGCCATTGGAGAGGGAGGTGCACAGAAGATCTGATTAAAAATTTCAAGTTGATGTCCTTCATGGTGCAATTGAAGTTCTGTCCATTTTTCAATGTAGGTTGTAGATGAAAAAGGCTGAGGTTTGATCACACTACTGTGGATACCAGCTTATCTTTGTTGACCACATCCTACGGGAAGTGTAACCTCTTTGAACTGGGATAGTGGTCAGCTGGGTGCCCAGTATATTTAAGTCCTGCCTTGCCATTTTCTAGTTTTGGCTGCCTGCTTAATTTATATTGGTTGCCTGTTTATATACCTGAAAGCCTTCAAAAAAACAAAATGAGCTCTGAATTTTTCTTTTTTTTAAAAAAATTCTGAACAATTTTGAAAAGTGAAGGAATGTATTTGCTTTATTTTGCTCATTTATACTAATTATATTATTCCTTCACATACTAATGAATATTGTAATCGGCATGATGAATATTGGAATCGGCATGATTAAAATGTCTTATCTACTAATAATGACAATTTCTTATCCACCACCCCTCCAGAAACTTTTATTGTAAATGGAGAAAAACTGTGTTGATGATGATACCAAGTATGATAAGAGCCTTGGTGGAGCAGTGGGCTAATGCCTCCTTATGTATCACCAGCTGCCTGCAATTAGTGCAGGTTCGCATCCCACCAGGCTCAAGGTTGACTCAGCCTTCCATCCTTCCGAGGTAGGTAAAATGAGGACCCAGATTGTTGGGGGCAATAAGCTGACTTTGTAATAATGCCGCTTGGGGGGGGGGGCGAAAGCCCTAATAAGCGGGCATATACATAGAATGAAGGCTATTGCTAAGCTTTTAAGCCGCCCGGAGTCTTCGGAGAAGGGAGGGATATAAATGGGATTAAAATAAAAAATAAAAAAAATAAATGCATGTAAGATTAGAAATTACCCTGTAACTATGATAAGAAAAACAGAGGGAGAAAACCCTAACCTTACCCCTGTCAAATACCTTCTTTGATTAAAGAAAAAGCAAAACAAAAGTGATTCCAATCCATTAACAACCTCCATAAACCTATCCTTGACTCCAATAGAACTAATTTCCTAGTAGTGCTCGAAGCATAATCTTATTTTTTTTCCTTGGGAGTTTTTATCAGGCAGTGATAGTGGATGCAACAAGCTAAACCAGAATGGGTGTTGCTCATTTGACATTTGTGAAAATTAACCAATGTTGGCTTAGTAATCAAATCATAACTTAGCATGCCATATAAACTCAGCTGAAAACTACAAGTTGTGGTTTCACATGTAGGTTCAAATCAAGCAACATTACAACAAATTTTTTTCTATTCCCATTTGTAGGCTTAAGGCCTGATCTTGAGGGGTTTTATCACAAACAAGCTTGGGGAATGTCTAAGGATATTATCAATCATCCAAGTCATGTTTGTCCCAAAGGTGTTTTTCAAAAGGGAACTGGATTTTCTTTTTTTTTCTTTGAAAACATTTTGCTTCTCATCCAATAATACTTCACTTCAGAATTGAAGTGTTGAATGAGAAGTGAAATGTTTTCAAAGATGAAGCCAAGAAAGTCCAGTTTCCTTTTGGAAAAACATCTATGGGAAAAGTTTGGAGAGGTTCTGAGGAAAGTATAGGATCACAGTTAGTACTTTATCTTTTTGCTAAGGCTACCAGAACTAGACTGCAAACTTATGGATGGCCACTAGATTGCAGCTCATATATCCTTTCTGTACTATCTCAGTGATTATTCTAGTAGCCAGTTCAATTCAGTTCAGATATAGTAAGTTTGACTTAACATTCAATAGAATTTCAGACCTATTGAAAGGCTGGGTCCTATGCAACATAGTCTATTGAGGGCTGTGGTATATCATTTCAATTCCATTTGCTGAAGAAAAAAAATATTTGTTAGATTCAGTGTAAAAGCATCAGTCTTGTTTTTCATGCCTACACCTGGGCATTTCTTTTATTATGAGAAGTAAAAAAATTTTTTAAATCTCTCTTATCCAAATGGAGACACTCATTTCCATCCTTCCCATTTCATGCCCCATTTCCATTCTCTACAAAAAGAATATGAAAGAAGTTATTTTAGCAGGCCTATGATCCACATACTATTTGGAAATCAGCGAATAAGGAACATTAATATGTTATCTATTTAATAATTCCCTGAGATAATTCAACAACATTGTATTAATATCCTGACAAGTTTATTTGGAAATACCATTCTTTAATCCTAATTTACTTTAACCTTTTCCTTTCTGTTTTTCCTTCCATATTTTTGAAGGAAAATTCTTCCTAAGAAATACTTTGAAAAAAGTTCACATTTCACATGTCTTCTGTAAACTTAGCAAAACATATACAAATTTTAACTTGAGTGAGTGTGGTTTGGTTCCACACTAATCATGATAATTAAAAATCCACTGCTTTCAGTAGGAACAAATCTGTCTGCAAACTTTTCTGAGTTAATTTCAGTGAAATGTCAGCCTGCAAATCTATTTAACACATATTTTACACACACACACACACACACACACACACACTGTACACATACACACCACACAGAATTTTAAATGATTATTACATCTTTATTTTTTTAAGCATTTATTGTACTGTATATTAATTCTTTTTAGTTTCTACTTTTTATAAATAACTAAAAGCAGAATGCTGTAATAAGCATCAATATGGCCAAAATAAATCAATCAAGAAAAGAAAACATTGATAGCAGATCTTACCCATGTTTCCATTTAGATATAGGGACGCGGTGGCTCAGTGGGTTAGGACACTGAACTTGTTGATCAGAAGGTCGGCAGTTTGGCAGTTTGAATCTTGAGTGCCGCGTAGCAGAGTGAGCGCCTGTTACTTGTCCCAGCTTCTGCCAACCTAGCAGTTCGAAAGCATGTAAAAATGCAAGTAGAAAAATAGGGACCACTACGGTGGGAAGGTAACAGCGTTCTGTGTGCCTTTGGCATCTAGTCATGCCGGCCACATGACCACGGAGACGTCCTCGGACAAGCGCTGGCTCTTTGGCTTTGAAACGGAGATGAGCACCGGCCCCTAGAGTTGGAAATGACTAGCACGCATGTGCGGGGGAACCTTTACCTTTACCTTTTACCATTTAGAAAATACTATAGAACAAATGAGTTTAGTTCAATTTTAAAAAGTTATAAAAGTTCAGAAATAGGGGGGAGGAGAGAGAGGACAGACTCACATAGATATTTTTGCTGCATTAGTTCATTGTCCCATAAAATAGATTGCTATTACTTCCCAGTAGAGGTGTTTTAAACATTCAGCCATAACAAATCAAGAACAGAGCCATCCAAGATGAGAAATCAAGTGAAAGATATACTTGCTGAATTAATGCTAGCAATTAAAAAAAAACTGTATATATATTGTTCCAAAGAATAGTATTGCACATACAGTAAGATAATATGACCTAACAGTCTCATTTTTTTTCTTTGAAACAAGATGATGATGATGATTTTGATAGTGATTATTATTACTATGATGATGACGATGAAGATGATGATGAAAGTGAAGATGATGATGATGATAATGAAGACTAAAAAGATGAATAAAAAAAAGAACAAGAACAAAAACAAGAATAAAAATAAGAATAAGAGAAACTAGAAGACTAATTAATAATTTTTGAAACTGAAGTTTAAGAGATGAAGAGTTTGCATTTGTCTTTTATTTCCCCTCATTTCTCAGTAAAATGTCGTTTAAGCTAGAAATTTCATGAAGATGATTGACCAAACAGTATATAATTTTCTGTGTTCATTAGCCTAGAACAATCATTTTTGTCAAATGTCTTGAAATTATTACTTTTGCAGAAATATGGCATTTTAAAATTTTAACTGGTCCCTTTTTTGAGTGCTGTTAAAAACCAGGCAATTGATTGGCATAGATTCCAGCAATGTATATTGCATAAAAAATGCATAGAAGAAAACAAACAGAATCTGTCAAGTATCATTTATGGGATGGAGGTGGTGATGGTTGTATTCTCTGGAGTGTCCAGCTTTGAATAAAACAATATAATTTGTAATGGTTAAACAAATTGTTAAACATTGTACTTGCTAGGAAAATGTGGTTTTATGGGGATCAGCTTAAGGGTGCTTCACTCTGAAGATATCATGAGGATAATGTGTGATCAAGAGGAAGATTAGAGTTGTCAAGGCATGATGGCACTTCAATAAACTGCAGCTGGAAAGCTGACTGTTTTTTAAGATATTGAAATGGGGGACAATACTTCAAAGGCGATTAACCTTCAGAATTTCTGCCTCAATTTTTCTTGGGATTTTTGAAAATGCAAATACATGGACATGTTCAGAGATCACAGAGCTTTGGAAACATGATGCAAGTGGTTTGGTGGTCACAAGATAAAAAAAAAATGGGACAAAATAACCTATATTGAGCTGTGATCCAGCTTTGTGCACACTAGAAACACCATATCCTATGGGCTAGGAGGGTTATAGGGAAGTCGAATAAAGTCAAGATCGCTGCACTTCTGACCTTTTCTAAAAGCACAGTGTAAGTAAAAATGGAACAGGGTTTCATTTGCAGACTTACAGTTGTCATCTTGATTTTTTTTCCAATCACTCTCCCTGCCCCTTGCACCATGCATTTATACTTGAAATTTATGGGATGTTAACTCTGGATCTAAAATTAATAATTTGATTCATTTACACTGACATATCTAATGACCATATCTATATTAATATGTCAATCTGTTTGGTCTTTTTTTTAATCAAACTGACATCACTGCTTTAATTTCATGACATCATAATACACTGCTGGGGACAAAGCTTTAGTAATATTTATTTTAGTTGTTTGTTTAATATGTATTCATCATTCTGCTAGATCCACATTATCACTGCAGTTTTAACATGATTTTGGCTATCTGTCATTTCAGAAATAATCCAGTCACCCTAGAGGTACTAAACTCCTGTAGTCACATGATTTAGCTTGATTATAAAACAATGCACTATAATGATCAGTCATGCCCCTTGGCAGCAATGACTGTGGAAAGAGATCATTAGGAACAGTTTTTCATGGTTTTATGATTAGCTATTTTCTGTACCTAAATGAAGCTTTGTCTTTAAAGAGTCAAAATTTACAAACTCTTAACTTTCTCCTCTCATTTCTATACTGAAGTCCCTAAATTTGATACCTGGTATGTAGATACTATTATGTGCATTTTGACAATAAACTATCCTCACATCAAAATGATATGAAATTCAATATTGCTAGAAAAATAGGAAATTTCAATTGTGGATCTCTGACATATTTTGTTTTATTTTACCATCTGTATATTGTGTTATTTTTCATAAAAGGTTCTTTGCTTAGTTGAATTGCCACAGCATCTATAGTATTATTAATATTAGGCTTGCAAAAGGCTATTTCATTCTAATCCAGTTTCCAGGTAATGAAACTTGAATATTTCCATCACTAATTAGATTAACCAGGCACAAGGGCTATCTGATCTGAAAATATTTCCATCTCATATGAAATATAAGGTATTTATTAATTTTATTACTTTTGACCATATTTTAACATAATCATCCATACATATGTCAGCCTGTACATATTTTATGCTAACCTTTGCTCTCCAACTTCCCCAATCTTTGCTTTTCTATTTGTCAGAGTTGTCTCTAGTTTTGGCGAAATGTAGCTATCTTATTGTGCACTGAAACAAACATACCCATGGTAGTGGAATGGTTTCATCCCATGGAAAGCATGAACTTCAGCAAAAGTTCATTACAGAGGAGCAAAGTGAGAAAAAGCAATAATCCTTCCTGAACTGTGCCTATTTTCCCACCTTTTTTCAAGACTTAGGATTGATAGGCTACGCTACTGAAGATGTTTCACCTGGTATAAAAACTAGCCAGCCCATTTCACTTAATGGAAATATTGATTTCACCAATTATGCCAATGAGATATAAACCTTTGAGAGCCAGAGTTGCAGTAATGAATTTGGGAAGAATTACATCCAGATACTCTTGACCTTGTCAGAATAATGGAAAATTATGGTTTACTACTAATTCCAGAAGGAAACAAAAGAAAAAATGTAAATAACTGTTCATTTTTTAAAATGCATTTGTTCATTCCCATTATTCCTGTCTCCTAGCTTTAGCATAGCTTCATCAATGCATAATGAAATTATTAATGCCTAGGGAAGACAAATTAAAATTTAGTCTCATTAGTATTTATATTAATTGTGGCCTCTTACATCTGATTATGCAAAGTAAAATTAAGTCTAATTAATATTTATATTAATTGTGTCCTCTTACATCTGATTACATACACACACACACTAATAAATAGCCAACTTTAATTGAATAAGATGAATATAGTCTGATTTGTCTTATGAAATATCTGTGCAATGATTTTGTATTTACTGTCACCTTTGTTATTATCCCCCTTTTCTACCCATATGCCATTCTAGTTTGTGATGTGATATGATGCTTGTTCACATGATATGTCAACTAATGACAACTATAGATGGATGGATTTCGGATTGCTTAGAATTCATAATCAGATAATCATCAGCAGATACAGTGGATTGTAGGGCACACTCATTTGTGCTGAGAAACCAAAGCCTGCTCATATCATGGAACATCTACATAGCAATATCTATACATGAGATGAATGGACAGTAATTTGGCCTGATTTGCTAATGATGCCTCTTCCTGAAAACATCATTTTCTTTTACCACTTCAAAGGAAAGAGACAGCTCCAGAGAACAAAAATGAACAATCATCTACAGAAACAGCCAAACATTTGGCTGTTCTTGTATTATTTTGCATCAGGGTATCTGTTTTTTCAAGCCTCAGCTCTAACCGTTTGTCACATCTAGATTGCACAGCAAATTCTGAACCTAGAGTTGGAAAGATGGCAAACAGGAATTGGAAATAAATATCCAGCCACTTCTAGTCAAATGCAAATACTGAATGTTAAACTAGATTATTAATTCAACAGATTTCTTGCTAATGTGTGTAAATGCTTTTGGCTAACTCATTATTCAAAAATTCAAGGGATGATTGTGGGATTGGCTGAGAACCAGGCATTAAAACATAACCTGAATTAAAATGGGATGTGTGTGTTGAGGGCAGGGGTTCCAGTTCTGTAATTTTATTTTATTTATTTATTTTATTTTAATCCCATTTATATCCCGCCCTTCTCCGAAGACTCAGGGCGGCTTACAAGCTTACAATCTGATAGCAATCCCATTAAAATTGACTACAGTAGAGCTTTGATTCTGCATCAGTCTGGATTATTAAGATAAAAGCCTGGAAAAATTTGGATTAGATTATTTGACCTCTTTTTTCTTCTATCTGTGTGAATATTTAATGAGCACAGTAAAATATCTTTGCTATAGTTAACCTTAGAAGCATTAGGACATTTCCACTTGACTTCAGGGGTTGATATACTCTATGACAAAAGAAATGACTCATTTATTTACTTAAATGAAGGAGCAGTATATTTAAAATGAATAAGAATTTAGCAGTCTAAGTAAAAGAAAATACTATCCACATCATCAATAAAACAATTACTGTATTACTTTCCAAAAGGGGCTATATTTTTTAATTGGAATTAATGTTGTCATATATTTGATAAGTAAAATGAGAAGCAAATAATTTCATAAAAATTGGTATTTTCTCTCCCTTATTACATACTCACAAATATTGATAGATTAACAGAGATAAGCTGGAAGTGTGAGTGATCATAGAAACCAGACCTCAAAGATATATCATATCATGTAACCTTAAGTATTAACAGCCCTTAGAATTGTGCCAAAATTTTTGGATTTCTGCTTATAATATCATTCCTAGTCCTACTATTTTCTTTTCAATGTAAAAATGATGATGTGACAATGTATAATTATAGACCAAGTAGCCAGGTTCTTTCTGTAAATCCAGCATCCACCTCCTGAATCCTGACCTGCATTTTAATACAATGTTGGAAAGTCTCAGGGAATCAGAATACAGAATCATCTGTCTATTGAAATAGATGATGACTGCCCAGGCTCAGCTTTGAGGGAAACTGGATAGACTCAGAATCTAAATCTGCGTGCAACAGACACTCATTTCTGGCCAAACCATCCATGCACAGATTTTGAAGCTAACATCAATATCTTAATTATCTAGACTTTTAATTATGACTAAATAGGAATCAAAGTGTGTTAATCATTACAGGCAGAAGTTTACAATGACTAGAAAATTAAGGCCCATTAACCTAAAGCTGTCATATCTTATAAAAAAAGATAACAGATTCCAGGGCTAAAATTTGATATGTAAAGTGTGTGTGGACAGAAAAGCGGTCCCTTTCCCCTGGGGCTGTATCTGTCTTTTAATATTTTTTTTCCTCTGAACAACCCCATGCAAATAATGGAACACTTGTGTTTTTTATGTTTCAAATGTACCATATGGCATGAAGAGTGTGCTGTTTAATTACATATTAGCATATCCTTATAGCAAGGGCTGGCTTGATAAAGCAGATTGACCAAATGTGAATTTAAAACATCTATCCAAACTCCTTTCAAGTAAAGCTCTCTTGCCTATTGTTACTAGCTTAAAATCTAAGCCTATAGTATATAGTATTCCCTGTGATCTATTGAACATTGTGAAGGCAGTTCTCAGTCCTCCTTAAAAGTAACTTATCATATTAAAAATCAATTGCTATACCAACTTATAAGAACTCTTCATATCTGCTCCCCTTCAGTGATATGTAAAAGATCATTTCTACTAAATGTTGTACGATCAAGGACTAGTCTTTATTCTCATTAACAATATGTTTACTTTTATTCAAGTAACCACTTTCCCAGGTGAAAATGATCAGAGATATTTTGAAAATGATCAAAGATATTATTGTTCCTTTAAGAAAATGCAGTAATTATAATGCACTAAAAAGGGCTTCTCATGGTACTTTTCCTGTGTATATTCTGAGCTATCAAAACATATTGTCATCAACTACTCTTATTATTTCCTGAGTCTGTCAATAACAAATTTAGCAAATTGCCTTTAAGTGAACAGAAGCACTGTACCCTCATAATCCCAGTAGCTCAAACTGAAATCAATCTTGCAATGTCTATCTGCAAAATGCATTATTTTTCTTGCCCCTATTGTCAAATGGACCAAATTCTCATGTTTATAAATTAGCCTCATTTGCCCATAAGAGAGAGTAATATCAGATATTTAAAAGAACTTTGGTGATTACAGAAATATAAAAATATATTGAAAGGAAATTACTTGGTTCTATTTGCGGTGGGTAATGGTGGGAATCCTGAAACAGATCAACAAGGATAAGGTACTTTTGACTACCAAGAGCATAGAATAGGAATGAGACAGAATATCTGGAACGCATCCAAACAGTTTGGACTTTAAGCAGAAGCCTACCTTGCTGCATTTTGCAAGTTTGTGTGAGAGAGAAAGAGTGAGAAAAAGTTACTTATTAATGGAAAAATACTGAAGATGTATACTGGTTAGACTATGTCTTTTATTGCACTTAGAGGCACTATACATCTTCAGGTTGTATAATTATACCTGAAAATGTATTTTAATAAGAGGAGTTGATTATATAAATACAAAACTTGAATGAGGATTTGATAGGTCTGCTACTTACTCCTTGTTGAATACCGGCCATAAGACAGCAGTCAATGACTGGTGAATCATCTCTTCTGTACTGGCATAATACTAAGGAGGATAGTTTAACCTATTGGTTTGTAAAATGGGAACTGAATATTCTGGATAATTCCTTAATATTAATTTTTTTTGGCTTGCTTTTCCAAGGATCTTCCAGCAGTTTTCAGTAAGTGAATACTCTAAACCTGAAGCAGCTCTTGATTTTCAGGGCTCTAAAATACCTCTATTTTGCCTAGCACATCACGTCTAGAACACTATAAAGAATTTTCCAGGCATTAATCCACTAATCTTGGAAGATTAGTATCTAGAAAACTATAAGAATGACCAGTACAGTCTTGATAGAAACACAATATTCCAAAATTAAAACGTATGCCCGATTTAATATGTCACTACGCAAATATCATACAATTGGCAATCAAGGTGAATATTCTGTCAGCTGGAAATGGTCTGCATTATTTTTTTCTTGTGGATCAGTTTTTCTTAATCCTTCAAAATTGTATAATATTAGCATCTATAAATGAGGAATACTTGTTACTAAATAGAATATTTTGATAGAACATATAGTCACCATCATCTGTATTGCCTTTTAAAACATCAGTTATAATGTACCACGTCTGCTCTATGGGTTGCATTGGTTACTTGTGGAGCAATTCATCGATTTCCAGATGTAGTTCAAGATGCTGGTTACCTCATAAGAAATCCCTTACCTCCCATCACTTTTGTCCACCCCATAAGATCCGATGGATCCCTTCCTCTAATTAGGAACATCACAGTAGCTGCCTTTTGGAACAGTATCCCTCCAGAGGTTCAAATCTGACTCTGCAAGCATTTATAAAATTGTTAAAAATTTGCCTCTCCCACCCCCATCCCCCACAATTATCAAGTTCTGGAAAATGTTGGTTCTGTGCCCATTTGATGTGCATTGTTTATTTTGGCTACGATAAGTATTTGTTCCTGTTACATGCTATCTCATTTTTTTGTTTATTTTGTTTTCATTTTTAGATATTTGACCTGTTTTGATTGTATCCTTCCTGCAGACAGTTTTGAGCTGGACAGCTTTGTAAATCTAAATTATAAACAAATCATAATTGGCTGTGCAAGCTTGTATATGACAGCATATTTTAGTAATGTTGAGAGTGAGACTGGTAAAAGAAAATGTTAGAGTCAACATAGCATTCCCCCCATTTGGTCTTTCACTACCTTTTTATTTTATTTCTGGTATCACTGAATGCTCTCTATGTTCTCTGTGAGGTTTTCTGCAATTTTTATCCAGTTGTTTCTGTGTGATAGCTGAAATCAGATCAGCTAGTACCTTGTCTCCGTTCATGGAAAGTAAAATTAAATGAATCCCAAACCTACAAAATAATTCTCTTGGTCCTGTGAAACTATTCATAGAGAGTGGTTAACTTCTTTGCAGAATAGTGAGATATTTTAAGAAATACTGTGTTTAGATTGTCTCAGAGTCTTCTGAGGTAAAACTTCTGTATACTGAAAAGATGGACTATAGATACTTCTTAAAGGGGAAACAGTGGCGTAGTGGATAGGAGAACAGTTTTTCTGACTGGAACATTGGCAGTTCAAGACCCAAGTACCACACAATGGGGTGATCTTCCGTTACTTGCCCCACCTCTTGCCCACATAGCAGTTAGAAAGCATGCAATTACAAGTAGATAAATAGACGCCACTTCGATGGGAAAGTAACAGTGTTCCGTGTGTCATGGCATATAGTTATGCTGGCCACTTGGCCATGGAAAGGGCCTTGGGACAGCACTGATTCCCTTGGCTAAGAAACGAAGATGAGCACTGCCCCCTAGAGTCAGACAGACCAGACAGAGGAAATCGTTGTAGATAGTTCCTATATAGTATCTCAACATTTATTGCTTGGACTGGTTTGTGTTCTGGACTTAAACAATCATAGATAAAAAAACACATACAAAGATATATAGACTTTCATGAAATTTTTAAGTAGGGAAAAGATAACAATAACAAGCGAGTGCAGAATCCTATTAACTGTAGCTAGACAAATTGAATTAAGTTGAGGTTCAGGCAGTACACAGATATCTAGATCTATTTTTATTTTTACTTGCATCTTATCTTTCATCCTGTTTGGAATGTCATTCATAATCAAGGCTTCCATGAAGAAACCAAATGGTTTTCTATCTCCCTCCTTTCCTCTCTTGCTCTGTTTTTTATTTTATTTTATTTCCCCAACCCCTCTTAACTGTATATTCATCTTAAGGCTTTACGGAGATTTCCAAGAGCAAATAATTAATGGAAACAAGTAAGGGAGAAGGATGCTCATTAATAACACAAATAAATAAAAATGAAGAGACCAGCATGTTCCCATAATTTTAACATGTCCAAATATTACTTCTATACATTTAGCAGTTCTTCAAATAATAAACAAGAAGAATCTGATACACCAGTATTCCAGGCATTTTTAACAGTCATAAATCATGGAAAGCACTGTCTAAAAAAATAGATAAAAATAAATACAGGAAATGCAGAAAAGCCTCTTTATTCTTCAGCCTCTCTGTTGTATATGAAGAATAGTCATATGCAAGTCACGGAATGTTTTGAAATACTGTGGCTCATTGGTACAAATGTTAGAGAAGTATGTTTGTACCATAATAATAACATAGAAGAAATTATAATCAAATAAGAGAATTCTGAATACATACTTACACAAAGGTGTAGCAAATGTACTCTCAAAATGCATATACTTTTTTCAATAAATTTTATTTTATTCAGAACATTAAAATACAAAGTTCAAACCCAAAAAGGGAAAAAATACAAAAAAAATCCCAAAGCAAAGCAAAACTAAACAAGATAAGAAGATAGGTATAAAAAGAAAATATATATACATAGACATAAATTGTCCCCCCTGTATGAATACTGTTGAATACTGAAAAATATATTTCAAAAATAATAGTTTTCTCCTCTTGCAAGGGCCATAGTTTATGAATTTCTACAATTCTGTTTACTCAACCAATTTGACCTGACATCTATCTACTATATATAATGTTGATGGAAAAGTCTGCATCATGGTTCAGTCCAAGCCTGGAATAAACAACATGACAACTGCTTTAGGAAGAAGGTTGCAGTTTATTGAAGAGGAGAGTCAGACAGGAAGATGACTCTGGAAGAAAAAGAAAAAAAAGGGCTGAGCACATGTAGGGAGTGGGTTTTTATACCCTCTTGAGTCTTTTGTTTGGAGTTGTTTCCTGTTCCTGCTTGAGGCTATTTCCTGTGTCATGTATTTTGACCTGTGACCCTTTGGCATCTGTGAGTTAATCCTATTATGTCCTGTCTTAGATTTTGGGTGGGGTATGTTGATTTTAGGTGTCTTTGTCTTTTGAATCTTCCAGCTCCAACCTTCCTAGATTTACATCTGCATTTCTATAGAGCTGGTTTCAGCTTGGGGGAGAGAGACTTTGGGCTAAAGAAAAACTGGACATGCTTTTCTGCCTCTTTAAGATCCTTTGAGGAAATATATTTTTCTGCCCTTTTAATATTTCCTTCTCTGGGGGGCTGACTTCCCACAATAAAAAACATAGTGAACCGGTGAAGCCTTCAAAGCCCTCTTTTAACAGACTATTATTGTATTTCACTCACAGTCAGTCACAATGGCTTCTAATCTACCATAAATCAACATTGGTCTGTCTCTGATCTGTCCGTGATCAAATATCCTCAACTGATTTGTAATAATAAGGCCTATCCTTAAAATTTTAACCAGGATCTTTGACAATTATTGGATCTCATTGCCTAAAATCCTCTGTTGTAGATATCTTCACAGCATTTGTTGCTCAAGAAAACAGTTTGAAACAAATGTCTCTTAACATTTTTCTATTTAGATATAATAAGTCTATGTATGTCCAGTTAGATAGAATAAGTCTTGCTATGTATATGCTATATAAGGGATCTTGATAACTTCTTTCCATCAATAAAATCAAGTAAATGTTAATATTCATAGAAATGCTGGCTAGATATCTACAGATTTGTTTCTATGCTGACACTTAATTCACTGTAATTAAACGTTTGCATTGGGATGACTGTCATGATTTTATGTGTGTTAATAATGTACA
This sequence comes from Daboia siamensis, assembly GCA_024449315.1. Taxonomy (NCBI): domain Eukaryota; kingdom Metazoa; phylum Chordata; class Lepidosauria; order Squamata; family Viperidae; genus Daboia; species Daboia siamensis. The sequence continues at coordinate 67,443 of JAKJMR010016357.1, forward strand.
CATCTGATAGATGTAAATCTTAGATTTTGCAGAACTCTGGTTTTACACTCTAATTCTCTCATCAACCAAGGATCTGTTCAGTTTTTCTTTCAATTCTGAGCAGAATTCAGTGGTTTTAATGTATAGATGGTTTAATGCTGCCTGATGAGATAATGAAAATTTAACCCTGTAAATAGTTAAGTAGGTTCTCAAAAGGCAGAATCAAAATGTTCATGTATCTTCAAAGGGTGGGTGAAGAGCAAAGAACTAAAAGTAATAATTTATCTTCAGATTATGGCATCCCCTGACTCTTACACAAATATTCCTGAGTCATTAATATGCAGATCTAATAGCAGCAGCCTACTGAGAGGAAAAGACACCATCCACAGTCTTTACTAGCCAAAAGAAGACCCATAAACATTAGTTTTGAAATAATTTTTCCAGATTTCAAAACAGGCCACAGAACAGATGTAAAGGTTTTAGTTTGAACGTGAGTGGGCGAACAGCAGGAGAGAAGCTAAGGAACTACAAAGGTCAATTATAGCCAGTAAACTCCAAGAAGGGAAAAATCTGGGTGAGTCAATGGTAGGGGCTCATCTTAACCATGTGCTGAGTTTATTTCTCTAGATACAAATCCCCTTAACATTAAACACTTACATTTCAGTGACTTGTAAAAGTCACTTCTTTTGTTATTCTAAGCTTATCAGACATCATTAGATCTTACATTTTGGCTGAGAATGTAAGGGCTTTTTTCCCTTCAAAAACTTCTAGCATGTGAAGTAAAATACATAGCAGCTGTAGACATCTAAAGAAGAAATTAATATGGTTGAGAATGACAGATCAGCTGGGAGCACTCCATAGAATGAAATCTGTTCCAATCTGAATGTTTCTGTTCAGAGAGATTAGCTCTATATTGTGTCATATAACTCTCCAATTTGCAATATGCTTTTTTTACTAAATCACAAGCAAGCCTCATGGGAAATAAATTAAAAATTAAAGTATCTTTTTGCAAAATTGTAGTCAGTATCTTGGCAAAGAGATTTGGCATATTTATTTTTGTCTGGGAATTTGGAATGTATACCATTACTACTTTATTTGGGCATTTGCAATGTTAAATATTCCATATATCTTCCCATTGTTGTTTGTGTGTCAGTGTACATTAGAAAGGGATGTTAGACAATGCAGACTCCAGTTCTCAAACTCAGAACCATTTATCAGATATGTCCAACTCAAGGCCCATAGACCAAATCCAGCTCATAATATGTTTAGATCCGGCCCATGGGGCTGCCCTGGAGACAGTGAGGGGCTGGCCCCACCGCATCGGGCATGGCCCACCTAGCCCAGCCAGGCATTCTCCCTGGGTAGATGCAGAGGAGGTGGCAAGCACATGGGGACCAATGGTGCCTAGCAGTAGCTGCAGCTCATTGCCCCTTGGCTGCTCATTGGCTGGCAGCAATGGCCAGCTGGATGTGAGCTCAGGGTGTCCAATAAGCTGTGCTTGGCCCCACCCCACCTGCACTGCACTTGTGTACTTGGGGTCACATAGCCTGCACAGTCAGGTGGCTTTGAGCACCATGGCTGTCAGGCCGGCCTTTTAAGCAGCAGGCAGAGGCATGAGATCCAATTCATCAGATGCACTGGGCAGCTGCCCACCCAGCTGCCCACCCTGTCCTAGCCATAGTGGCTGCAGGCAAATAAAGACAGATGGTGGGCCCATGGCGAGGCAGCCAAGCTGGTCGTTGTCACTGCCATGTTGCAACCCCTGCCACTCAGTCTCTGTCATCCAACTTTATCCTCCAGCTCTGGCTGCACACATGAGCTGCACACATGAGCCTGCCGCTACACCTACAATGGTTCCAATGAACAGGAAGAGCAGAGAGTTCCCATCCCCAAGAGCCCTGGAGCTGCCCTCTGCCAGAATCAGGATGCTGTTTGAGGCTCACCCTCTGATCCTGCCTTCTGTCCATTGATCAAGGCTCTGTCCATGGATAAGTGGATAGATTCTGAGCTTCCCGGTGCTCAAAGTCATTCCAGTGTCTCCAAAATCCTATCAGCTGCACTATCTCTGAAGGAGCCATTTAAGTGAGGTGCCTGAGGAGCAAGAGGCCAATCACAACCCCCCCCCCCAAGTTTCTGAACCCTGAGCAGCATTTCCCAAAAATTCTTACAGAAATTTTTGGATGGTATGATATTTCCACTTTCTATAGACAGTAGAATGGCAATTTTATTCTTTTAATATCAGCTTCTTTCTGATGTATTGCTACTAACTTCCTTATAATTAAACCTTATACCTAAATAAAAGTCTGTTGTGAGGGCATTTTGCTATAGAGAAATGAATATTTCTAGGCTCTGAAAAGTTTGGCCTGAAGATTTCACTGATTAAATTGCCATCACAAAAAGTAAAGTCAAGTTCCTCATCTCTGCTACCATATCAACTGGCGGTCTCACCCGATGCATTTAACTTACTTAGCTAATTAGCTAATCAGTAGCTAATCTACTGATTTTGATTTCAGGCTGCCTGCTTTCATTGGCTAAAATGGCTTATATAATCTAACAATTACAAGATCCTGGAGCATCATTAAGATGAGATGCTCTGTTGTTGTGATGAAAACAAATGCAAGGAAAGTTTCGCTGTGGTTTTACTATTATAGGAACAAATTATTTCACTTCATTTATTTTTGAATACTACAGAAAGTTGCATTTGCTAATAGCTGGTGTGTGCTTGTGCCTAATGATTCAAATTGGATTTTATCTAAGAAGATATTAAAAACAGTGAAAAGTATTTTTAAAAAATCACAGAGCAAAGGTAAAAGACCAGCAAATATCAGAAAAAGTGTTTATTCTCCTTATTAATTTTGTCTCTACATCAATTCCTTTCTTTCCCCCCCCCCCCATTTTACCCTGAAAACAATCCTTTCAGCAGAATTAGATAACCATTCAGAGGCCAAGGGCAGCATTTAATATTTGATTTTTAAAATAATTTTTAAATTAATATCAGGTTTGATTAATATATGAAGATTGCAAAGCAAATGCTGTAAATCACATTTGGTCAGAGTTGAAGATTGGGCCATCCTTGATATTTTAAATTAAGATCCTACAATAATTGTATTTTCCCATCTAAAAATGACAGACTTTTTAAAAAAATTTTCAGCAATCAGATCAGGGAAGAATTCTAGGGATTCAGTGATAACAATTCACTGCCTTGTAAGGATACTAGGATTACAGTGACAGAGCCCTGATGACCCATTGAGCTTTATGAAACTACCCTAGTCCAGGGGTAGGCAACCCTGGCTCTTTTATGACTCGTGGACTTCAACTCCCAGAATTCCTGAGCGAGCATGACTGGCTCAGGAATGTTGGGAGTTGAAGTCCAAGTGTGAAGCCCCTTGGGCTCGACAACACAAAGGGACGTGGGGGAGCACCACAAGCGGCGTCCACGCGAGGCACCACCACCAGCTGCGGAGCGGCCGAAAGCAGCCACGGGCGGCCGCGCAGGATTCACGCCCGCACCACCAGCTGCGAATCGGCCTGAGGCAGCTACGGGCAGTCACGCAAGACACACGACCACGGCTTCACGGGGCGGGTGGTCGCACGGCAGCCATGCCGCCGGAGCCACCGGAGGTGCACGTGGGCATGCACAAGGACGGCTGCCTCGTTCCCCCAAATGTTTCAGCTGCTTGCACATCTGCGGCAGCGCCGGGGGCTTTACAGCTGCGCTCAGTCAACGGGGGCTGCCAGGGGGCTGCGGTTGTGGCGCGGGGTGCTAGGATGGTGGAGGGGAGCACGTCTAGGTCCTTGCCACACGTGTGCCATGGCCAAACCCCGGCCCGGGAAACCAGCAGGGCTTTTGCAGGCAGTGGCGGACCCCTGTTGACCATGGCAGGACATAGGTATGGAATTCATTGTGGACCTGCCAGAGAGTTGGGGGTACACTGTCATCTGGACTGTGATCGACCTTTTCTCCAAACAGGCCCACTTCGTCCCGTTGAAAGCTCTGTCATTGGCCCGACGCTTGGCATGGCTGTTTATAACACATGTGTATCGCCTACACGGGGCACCTAGGCGCGTCATCTCAGACCAGGGGGTGCAATTCACCGCCAGGTTTTGGCGGGAGTTCCTCCGGTTCGTAGGGTCGACCCAGGGATTGAGTTCTGGGTATCACCCCTGCACTAATGGTGCCGCTGAACGAGCCAATGCCGCAGTAGAACAGTATTTGCATAGTTACATATCGTATCAGCAGATGGATTGGGCAGACCTAATGGCGTTCACGGAGGTCGCCCACAACAACGCCGTACACAGTAGCACAGGCTTCCCTCCATACATAGTGGTGTCGGGCTACAACTTCACTCCCATACCCAAGTGTGTCCAGGAGGCAACCTCCCCTTGTCAACCGAGGGACTGGATGCTACAAATCAGGAAGGCATGGGCAGCAACCAAAGAGGCACTGGAAAAATGGGCCAGCATCTCTAAGGCCCAAGCGGACAAGAGGCGCCAACCGTTCTATACCCCAGGGATCGGAGACTGGGTGTACCTGTCTATGAAATACCTGCGGCTGCAAATACCCAGCAAGAAGTTAGGCCCTAAATTCATAGGCCCCTTCCAGGTTACCCACGTTATCAACCCGGTAACAGTGTGTCTTAGACTGCCCAGGTTCCTTGGAAGGGTGCACCCCATATTCCATGAGAGCCTGTTGAAAACAGCACCCATTCCTGTTGGGGGGGTCAGTGGGTCTGGGGCCTGTGGGCAATGGTCGTTACGAGATACAGGACATCCTAGATTCCAGGATGCGGAGTGGTGTTATGGAAGGGGTATCCAGCTACGGAGGCGTCGTGGGTGGCGGAGCCAGACGTTCAAGCACCTCGGTTGGTTAGGGCCTTCCACCGTAAGCACCCGGGCAAACCTACGGGAGGGGTCAGGAGGAATCTGCTGCCCTCTGTGGCGCTTGTATAACCTCTCTGTCTTGCCTTCCAGGAGGAGCCCTGGTAGGAGGGGCCGAATGTCAAGCCCCTTGGGCTCGATAACACAAAGGGACTCGAGGGAGCACCACAAGCGGCATCCACATGAGGCACCACCACCAGCTGTGGAGCAGCCGAAAGCAGCCATGGGCGGCCACGCAGGATTCACGCCCGCACCATCAGCTGCGAAGCGGCCTGAGGCAGCCACGGGCAGCCGCGCAAGACACACGACCACAGCTTCACGGGGTGGGTGGTCGCACGGCGGCCATGCCGCCGGAGCCACCGGAGGTACGTGTGGGCATGCACAAGGACGGCTGCCTCGTTCCCCCAAACATTTCAGCTGCTTGCATGTCCGTGGCAGCGCCGGGCGCTCTACAGCTGTGCTCGGTCAATGGGGGCTGCCAGGGGGCTGCGGTTGTGGCGCAGGATGCTAGGATGGTGGAGGGGAGCACATCTAGGTCCTTGGGGCACGGGGATGGGGGGTGCTGGGTGTACACCTACCTCCACGCTGTGTAGACCTCGGCGCCAGGGGGAGAAGCAGGGTGTGGGAAGACGGGTAAGGGGGGTGGGGTTTTACGTGGCTTGGGCGGATGTTAGTCTGCGCAGGGGACGGGTGGGGCTAATGGGTGGGGCTGATGCCCAATTACAAGCAAAGTTTAAAAGGCGCGTTGGGGGTGAGTAACTCCCAATGCTGACTTTGTATTTGCATGGAACTCTCACAGTAAAGAACTTCTTGCAGTCAACCGTGCCACGTCGTCGTTTTGTCTGGCTGCGTTTTCTGGCGTGGACGTTTGTTGACACCAAGAGTCATAAAAGAGCCAAGGTTACCCCAGCCCTAGTTCTACTCCAGTTACTATTTTTTAAATTGTGATTAAGCTACTATATTTGCAGTCATATACGCAGAAGAATTATTTGCCATTACATTCTCACATTTTCTTCTTTTTAAAATAACTTCCTACCAGAAAAACAATCAACCTTTAAATAAGAAATGCATTAGGATTATTTTAAAAAGCGTGCACCCAGGAAAGCTTTTTAGGGATAACATGAAGGTAGGTAATTGCTTTGGGGAACTGAAAACACATCAGGAGTAATCTTATCCTATGGCTTTTACTGGAGAGGTATTTTCACAAATAATTGCCCTAGTGGGCAGAATCACTCAAAAATCAGCATTTATCAGACATTAATTTCTCACTAATATTCTGGACTATCATTCCTGTTTTCTTTATTTGTCCTTCCAAACAAAGTACTGTGTTGTAGTCGCCTATATTTTCTATATTTTCTATCACCCTTATTTTCTAAGAATACTTTTATTGGTATCAGAAGCATTATTTAAATCATATAAGAGCTTGGCACTTTACTTTTCCAGCTATTCCCCATACATGCTCCTTGCACTGCTCAGGAAGTTGATGCCATGTGCGGTCATTGTGCCTATTCCTGGACCCAAGAGGCCTTGATTATAGTGGCTCATCTCACAGTCACCTCTTGTTTGGATTACTGTAATTTACTGTACATGGGCTGCCCTTGAAGAGCATTTGGAGACTAGGCTGATCCAAAATGCAATGCTCAAGCAGTTTTTGGAGTTTCTCATTACAGTCATATAACACCATTAATCCATGAGCTCTACTAGTTCCTAGAAGGCTTCTAGGTGTGATTTAAGGGGCTGTTTATCACACTGAAAATGCTCTGTGGCATAGAACCAGGCTATTTGTCAGATTGCTTCTCCTCCATTGTTTCTGATTGGCTCACAAGCTCTAACAGAGAGGGCATGCTCTGGGTCCCTTCCATTAACTCCCTGAATTGGGGAGCTGCATTTCTCTGTAGGAAATGCACTATCTCCAGATGGACCTGACCCTGTAGGCCTTTCATAAACCTTCTCTGAAGACCTGTTTATTTTTCTAGCCAGATGTTTGGGTCACAAAGTTGGACTAGCTGTGCTGGTGATGTGGCTTACTGTTTCGGTCTTGGACATCATGAGTTATACTTGGTAAAAAGGTAAAGGTAAAGGTTCCCCCGCACATGTGTGCTAGTCGTTTCTGACTCTAGGGGCCGGTGCTCATCTCTGTTTCAAAGCCGAAGAGCCAGTGCTTGTCTGAGGACATGGTCATGTGGCCAGCATGACTAGATGCCAAAGGCGCACGGAACACTGTTACCTTCCCACCGTAGTGGTCCCTATTTTTCTACTTGCATTTTTATGTGCTTTTGTACTGCTAGGTTGGCAGAAGCTGGGAAGAGTAACAGGAGCTCACTCTGCTATGCAGCACTCGGGATTCGACACGCCAAACTGCCGACCTTCTGATCAACAAGCTCAGCATCCTAACCCACTGAGCCACCCCGTCCCTATATACATTGTACACCATCCATTTTATGATATGGATAACCATATAAATTACTTAAATACATAAAATAAATAAATATATTAATACACACACACACACACACACACACACACACACTATCAATAGCAGGTATTTCAAGGAGGATCTTGTACAGAGTGTAGAAGAGCAGGTTGTATATCTTGTTTAAGAGTGTTACTGGACTGACTGACCAAAGCGAGCTATTATATAGCTGTTATAGAAATGTCTGGGGGAAAATTGGTATACTTAATGTCAAGATTGTTTCTGATCTGGTGCCCTACATTTCTAGCATGTATATCTGAGGACAACTGCGGTATTACTGGAGGGATATATTCTGGTGGTTGTTAAACCCAAATGAGTGAGTTTGACCGATTCTTTCTTCTTTTCTTCTCCTTTCCCTTTATCTCTCTTTCTGCCATTCCTGAATTGATTATTTGAAAAGTGTTTCCAAAATTTCAAGGAGCTCCCACTTTATTGCTACTGGATGTCCTGTCTTAGTGCTAAAGCTGTTTATAAGGATGTACGGTATCTAGATGTTAAGGGGCGCGGTGGCTCAGTGGGTTAGGATGCTGAGCTTGTTGATCAGAAGGTTGGCAGTTTGGCGGGTCGAATTCCAAGTGCCGCATAACAGGGTGAGCGCCTGTTACTTGTCCCAGCTTCTGCCAACCTAGCAGTTCGAAAGCACGTAAAAATGCAAGTAGAAATATAGGGACCACTATGGTGGGAAGGTAACAGTGTTCCGTGCGCCTTTGGCGTCTAGTCATGCCGGCCACATGACCACAGAGACGTCCTCGGACAAGCGCTGGCTCTTCGGCTTTGAAACGGAGATGAGCACCAGCCCCTAGAATCGGAAACGACTAGCACACATGTGCGGGGGAACCTTTACCTTTACCTTTTATCTAGATGTTATCCTAAGCTACAACAGAGAGAGCCTCTGGATGAGGGCAGCCCTTAGACTATCTTTAGTTATTAGTTCACTCAAGCAGACAAGCGGTAGATTTCTGTTAAAGCAATATTAAATTTAAAAAGTTTTAAAATGAATGAATGACAATGGTAAAGCTCACAGAAAAGAAAAGAAGACATGTACTGTTGACAGAGAATTTCTTTTCAAGCATGCAGACCAAATCCATGTATATTCTGCAACTCAGGCACTGATACAGACAATCCCACTGGGCAATGCAAATTTTTATACACCTAAGTGATATGTGCACAGCATAGTGATACAGTTTCCCCCAAACTGTAGCTAATTAGGTAGTCCGGTAATAAGGAAATTTAATGATTTCTAATATAGGTGGTGAAAAGTTTCTTTTAATCTATTTCATTGGATGTATCATTGTTACGTGAGAGCAATTACTATTTTTATTTTCCAAACAAGCATTTCTTGTCAAGATAATAAATAGAAAATGTTGAAAATAGAAATTAAAATATCTTTGCCTTAAAGAATTTCTTTCTTGACGATATATAGGAATTTTTGGTGACAGGTGAATCATAACAGTGCAGTTCTTAGTCCTTTGTGTAGCCATTTGCCAGTTCAGACAAGTCTCTTGTAAGAGCTTAGAGCTATGCACTCAAATAAAAGCTTTTTTAAAAAATCATGTTTGCCTAATAAAAACCACTAACTGAGGAGTGTTTCATCAAAGAGTCTTCACAAGTTGTTTACTTTCAGCCAGGATGGTTAAAATAATAGTGATAGCAATCAATAAGAAAATCTTTTCATCAGTCAGATTTTATTATCCCAGGTCACCAACATTCAGATAAACTCAACTTCACTTGATACTGATTGGTATGAAATTCCTTTTAAAATGTTGCTTTGTCACTGGAACTTTCTTAATGTGCTGATAGATCAAAGGAATATAAAAGATCACTAATCCTTGTGGCTGGTTCAAAATGGACCCAAACCATTCTCTAATCGATCCCTCTCCAGTTTTTGAAATTCCCCAGTTTTCTGAAAACTTGATTTCTAAGTAACCAGTGGTTGTAAAGAGGTAACCTAATAGTGGGCAGGAGGGCTTTTGGAAAGCAAAGAAGCTTAGGACATACCATAGTAGGCAGTGTGATAAGACAGATGGAACAGTGCTGTGTCTACTGCCTGCATTTAAAAAAAAATGTTGTTAGGTTATACTCAATACTATAGACCTTTTAGTGTAGTTTTCATGTAGTAGAAATCCTTCAGCAGCTTTCAATAAACATAGACAAGAGGCATGAGGGAGAGAAGTTCGTATGTTCATGTGTTCCATTCCTAGATTGTCCTTCTTCCATATATTCAATATTCCTTATTCCGAATGCTGCCAGTTCTCCAAGTCTCAGCCTTTCCCATCACTTCCTATCTCATCTTCTTAATTTTAAACAAACTGGACTATTTTTACAAAAGGCAATCTGCCACTTACCATATGGCCCTCCTTTTTTATTGGTTCCATAAAAGTATGGTTTTCAATCATCTAAGGCTTTTTCATTACTTTTCTGGCTACAAGGCAATTGTAGTTCATTACTTTTTTGTCTTTTTCATTCTTTCTAAATTTCATCAGTCTGATTTGTTCTCATTATACTATTTCATTTTTAAAAATAATTAAGCAGGAAATTAACCTTTGGACTTTTTACCTCACTAATTTTTCAGGTGACTCCCTTTGACCCTAAACTACTGCAGATCTCAGTATGTTATGATGTGGATGATATTAAAATGTAACTCATACCTGCCGAGACCAACACTATACTATGTATGAAACCATACAGTATTAATAAGCAAACTCAGCAAGATTTTATCACTCTCCACCTATAATTTAGAACTGATGAGTCATCAGTCTATAATTGCAGCTTGCCAAAGCATTGCTTCACTAAAGCTAGCAAAGTGGCAAGCTACTTTAATACTGCTACATGAGCAGTTCACAAACTTTCATATGTCTCTGAGAAAATCCTCTCCAGAGGATTATGATTAAATTTAAAAAGGTAGATTAAATTCAAAGGGAAAAAAATAATTCAATAAGAAATTCTTCACTATTCTACTCATCAGAAAGATATATAATTTTAATACTATTATGATAAAATAACTTTCACAGATATAAGTAAGTGTGTCTTATGTTTTAGTAGGCATTATTTTCAAAAGCAGTTAGCTTCCTATCTAAGCCATATTTATGACTGGAAATGGTTGTATATCTGTCTTTCTGCATTATTATGACATACTTATGCTATACTAAACTCCCTTTTTACGACCTTGTAATCCTTTAATTTGAGGTAGAGTTGGGGCAACTGAATGGAGCTGAGTCAGATGCGCTTAAGCTATACTAAGATTCCATTTTTATAGATGTTGCATCAACAATGTAGTAAGGAGCAAAAAATATATTGACGCTTCCAAGTTTCTTGTATGTCAGAAATCAAAATGCAGTTCTAAAGAAATTCCAAACTTTAGATACAATATGTAAACATAAAATATAATAATAAGTCTACCTCTTTGTTCTCAGAGAGAGAAAAAACTGCCAGAACAAGAAGCTGCAGTTTTCTTTATGGTAAGCCTGTGCAACTTTTCAGGGACTAGAAGCTTGACTTTTTAATTATGAATAACTAGGGAAGAGATGCCATAATGGCTCAAGTGTAATGACATTTTAATGTCACTGAAAAAGGCTCCATTTGGGAGAATTTGCTTGAGGTCAGGATATTGGGTATTCCATTTTCTATTTTTTTATCAACACATATTTTGCATATTTTATTGCTAGGTAATGTTTTATTGCTAGGTACAACCTTCTCTTCTACACTCTGGACGCGGTGGCTCAGTGGGTTAGGATGCTGAGCTTGTTGATCAGAAAGTCGGCAGTTTGGCGGGTTGAATCCCGAGTGCCACGTAGCAGAGTGAGCGCCTGTTACTCGTCCCAGCTTCTGCCCACCTAGCATTTCGAAAGCCTGTAAAAATGCAAGTAGAAAGATAGGGACCACTATGGTGGGAAGGTAACAGCGTTCCGTGCACCTTTGGCGTCTAGTCATGCCGGCCACATGACCACGGAGACGTCCTCGGACAAGCGCTGGCTCTTCGGCTTTGAAACGGAGATGAGCACCAGCCCCTAGAGTCGGAAACGACTAGCACGCATGTGCGGGTGAACCTTTACCTTTACCTAATGTTGTTCACTCTCAAGGGGAATATGTTGAGATATAGCTTTTTTCCCTCTTGACAGCACTTAGAATGTGGCATATTCTGCCAAGACAAATTAAGTAGTTTCATCCTGGTAACTAGTAAAAAGTGTACTGTTTTTTCAGGTCTTTGATAAAATGTTAATATTTTTTATTTGTTTTAAAGAAGATTCCATATATACTTTTATTTGGTTGAGATTTGTTATCTTTACTGTCATCCCTTATATTTGTACTTAATTTGGAACATTTATTTGGTTCAATCAAATCAAAAATGACCACAAGAACTCTAAATTAAGATTAGTATCTAGGAGAAAAAAGTCCAGATGAGAACTTGCACATTGGGAGAATAAGCAAATAAATATTCTGGGGCTTATTAATGTATCAGTGAAAAAGGCTGATAGGATGATATCCATAACTGCAATATAGCAACTGAAGGATTGAAAGAATGGGGGGAATACGAAATGATTTGAGAAGGGAAATATCCTCTCTTTCTTCAAAAACATGAAAAGGGAGGATTGTGAAAGCTTCAAACCTATCAGACTGATATCAGTATCTTAGAATGTTCTTAAACAGATTAAATAACTGCCACGCCACATTTACCTAGAAAACAAGAGAACAACAAAGTCTTGACAAAGATTAAATGTTGTTCTCTTCAATAGATAGCATAGCAATAGTAGTTAGACATATATATCACTTCGTAACTCTTTACGGCTCTCTCTGAGTGGTTTACAGAATCAGCATATTGTCTCTCAACAATCGCAGACCTTGGAAGAATGGAAGACTGAGTCAACCTTGAGCCAGTCAGGATTGTACTCCGGGCTGTGGATAGAGTTTCCCTGCAATACTCCATTCTAACCATAGCACCAGCAGAGCTCTTGGTTAGTGGGAATACAGTAGACATAATACATTTGGACTTCTCCAAATAGCCTTTTATTTACCAAGCTAGTTAAATATTATTAGGAGGCACCCATTACTTTCTCATAAATATAGTAAGGGTGCTCATCTATGCTCATCTTATCAAACAGTAATGAAGAATCAGAACTGTAATGTTATATGGTTCTGTTTTTTGTCTAAAAGTTTTTAATATTTTCATTAATTACCTAGATAAGATAATTGAAGACAGACATATAAAAATTGCAAGTAACACAAAAATGGGGAAGATAGTTACTACTCTTAAACAAAGGCAACGAAATTCAAAATAATTTGGATAGTTTAGAGAAGTGGACTGAAAATAACAATGAAATTTAATAGAGAACCAATATAGAAGAGTTCATAAAACTTTCTATCTATCTATCTATCTATCTATCTATCTATCTATCTATATCTTTGTTTTTGTTAGTTGCGAAGTCGTGTCTGACTCATTGCGACCCTATGGACAACATTCCTCCAGGCCTTCCTGTCCTCTACCATCTGCTGGAGTCCATTTAAGGTCACGCCTACTGCTTCAGTGACTCCATCCAGCCACCTCATTCTCTGTCGTCCCCTTCTTCTATTGCCCTCAATCTTTCCCAGCATTAGACTTTTCTCCAGTGAGTCCTTCCTTCTCATTAGGTGGCCAAAGTATTTGAGTTTTAGCTTCAGGATCTGGCCTTCTAAAGAGCAATCAGGGTTGATCTCCTCTAGGACTGACCAGTTTGATCGCCTTGCAGTCCAAGGGACTCACAGGAGTCTTCTCCAGCACCAGAGTTCAAAGGCTTCAATTCTTTGGTGCTCAGCCTTTCTTATGGTTCAGCTTTCACTGCCATACATTGCAACTGGGAAGACCATAGCCTTGACTATACGCACTTTTGTTGACAGGGTGATGTCTCTGCTATTTAGTGTGCTGTCTAGATTTGCCATTGCATTCCTCCCGAGGAGCAAGCATCTTTTAATTTCTTGGCTACAGTCCCCATCTGCAGTGATCTTGTAGCCCAGGAAAATAAAATCTGTCACTACCTCCATTTCTTCCCCATCTCTTTGCCAGGAATTGAGAGGGCCGAATGCCATGATCTTGGTTTCTTAATGTTTAGTTTCAACCCAAGTATTACACACTCCTTCACCTGCAACAAGAGGCTCTTTAGTTCTTCTTCACTTTCTGCCATTACAGTGGTATCATCTGCATATCTTCGGTTGTTGATGTTCCTTCCGGCAATCTTAATTCCAACTTTTGATTCATCTAGCCCTGCCTTTCTCATGATGTGCTCTGCATATAAGTTAAATAGGCAGGGCGAGAGTATACAGCCTTGCCGGACTCCTTTCCCAATTTTGAACCAATCAGTGGTTCCGTGTCCAGTTCTCACTGTTGCTTCTTGGCCCATATATAGGTTTCTCAAGAGACAAATAAGATGGTCTGGTATGCCCATCTCTTTAAGAACTTGCCACAGTTTGTTATGATCCACACAATCAAAGGCTTTAGCATAGTCAATGAAGCAGAAGTAGATGTTTTTCTGGAACTTTCTAGCTTTCTCTATGATCCAGCATATGTTGGCAATTTGATCTCTAGTTCCTCTGCCTCTTCCAAATCCTGCCTGTACTTCTGGTAGTTCTCGATCCACATACAGCTGGAGTCTAGCTTGTAGGATTTTAAGCATAACTTTACTAGCATGAGAAATGAGTGCAATGGTGCGATAGTTTGAACATTCTTTGGCACTGCCTTTCTTTGGAATTGGAATGTAAACTGATCTTTTCCAATCCTGTGGCCACTGTTGAGTTTTCCAAATTTTCTGGCAAATTGAGTGTAGCACTTTTATATCTCTATCTCTATCTCTATCTCTATCTCTATCTCTATCTCTATCTCTATCTCCATCTCCATCTCCATCTCCATCTCCATCTCCATATCTATCTATCTATCTATCTATCTATCTATCTATCTATCTATCTAT